>WOGO01002819.1:0-15204 GCA_015342085.1 Leptinotarsa defecta | reverse complement strand
CTAGTGAAACCTATATTACAACACTGTATCATTATTTCAAGTAACCTACTGTAAATAAAAACCATGATAGTGATTTAACATAGTGTTCCATTGATTTTACCATATACCGTACAGATTTTAAATTATATAAAAAAAGTCAATTTCTCAAAAACTATGTGTGATACAAAAAAACTAAGACCAAATTTGGATTAAGAACACAAAAATCTATAAAAATCAGCTATTAAAGTAAACAAAATTTTCAAAAACGAATGTAAATGAATTGTGCAGTTTTAATTATCATTTTTCATTAAAATCTCTTATATCCACTTGATTAGGCTACGGCCCTTTCTGGATGATAAAAAAAAACAAATATATACTTTAGCAACTTAACCTTCTCAAATGGAGATCCCTTGATTGACTCGCTGTAGAATCATATTCAAAATGTAAAATGTATCTTGCGAAGAAACTTGAGAAACTTTTCGAAAAGTGGAGTGTGGAATGTATTAAAACTGAACTTGGAAACAATGGAAGGCTAATTTCAACAGGCAACTGGACTCTTTCTGGATAGAATCCAGCAATCTGACCGGAGATCCATTTAAATGAGCAATATTGCGGTATTGAAGTAGTTTCCTGAGTGTGATGAATTTTTACAAATCAACGTGTCAGTCAGTGAATTTGAAATTTCACATTAGAATGTTTGACTTATCCCTTTGATCTCTAAAAACGGCTCCATATTGAGCTAGCAAGTGGTTATCATAATATAGAAAATGGATTTTTTGATGATGCTGGAGAAATCATTCTTCGAATACCCAATTCAAGGTTGACTACGTAAGGGAAACATTAGTTTTCACAAATACCATTCCAAATTTACAATTGTGTGCTACATGATTACAGTTATTGGAAATAGTAGTCACTGCTCGTTTCAAAGGAAGAGTAATGTTCCATAAATCATCTTGTAATATTATTGACTGTTACTGATTACGTGAATTATGTATTTTTTCCTTTCGGATATCGCAAGCATTGATGTTATTGAAACTACCAATCGAAAGTGGCCATAATTCAATTTTATCTTCCAAGGCCGGTTGTGTATTATTATATCGCAATCATAGACATGATTGAAGTTTTTAAAATGAATTCATATTAACCAGGAGTTACCCCCATTAATTTGCTGTTGTTGATACGTTGAGGCACTTTTAATGGCTGGAAGAGTGCTTGAAATGCATCAAGTCTTCAACGCAATCTCACGTTGTCGATCTATAAATAACTCGAAAACAAAACATTACTCGACAATGTCTCGAAATGGAAACTTTTCGGTAATATGATAGGCTCTCATGGGAGAGCCCTCGAAGCTATAAAGACAGTTCGTAGGTGGTGGGGTAATTTACTTATTCGAGACGGGTAAATATATGACATTCAGTTTTCTACGAGATCCTACAAAAAGATAATTCTCCATAGGGATAACATTTCAGAAATATTTAAACTTAATTTAGTTTTTTTGGCAATAAGTGCTTCACTTGTTTGGTCTACTCTTCACAGAAATGTACGGTTTGAATGAATTAATCTTTTAATATTCAAAGATTTCAGAGTTTCTTCAGTTCAGTTCACAGAGTGGAGAATACGGTGATTCACAAACATTTTATTGAAAATTTGATTTTGTTTTCATATTTATCAAGTTTGCCTATGAAACAAGATAAAGAGAATGTAAAAATGATTTTTATATGTCATATAACAATATATAATCTCTCTTTATTTTTATACTTCTTATTGACGACAATAATAAAAAATGACAACTGTCATAATCGATAACTACACATTTAGTGGATATAGCTTTTTATATGGGACAACAGTAGATATCAGCGGCTTCAAGATTCATTGATTTCTTTGATCTGTTCGTGTAAGGTGATATTTTTTGTTACCTAATCCCAAAATTTGTCCTAACAGCTATGATTCAATCATCTGTCTCATCTATGCATATTATTGATGTTCTTTTAGTCGTATATATAGAAGACTTCATGTTTCACCAATATATTTTTCATCGTGTGTTTATCATCAATTTTCTTATCCAGCATTATCATTGCTATTCATTATTTCTGTTTGTTTTCCTATTGTATGGTGTTATGAATCCAATAACAAAATGAAATATTTTTGGAAGTTATTTCAAAAAATCATCTATCGAACTTTCTGAAATATATCTTGAAATTTCTACTGTACTTTTCATGAAAGACTGGAATTAATGCAAATTTAAATATCTGATTGAATTTTATCTGTAATTATATTAATTATAGGCAATTAAACTATCTAACTTCCATCTACTAGTGAAAAGTCGAAAGTAACATCAATGTTCCATTCAATGTTTGTAAACAACTGCCGAAAACTTGACAAAATAAAAAAAATATACAAAACGCTAATTATCCAACAGAGGATCTTATCTACGATACTTCACATATATATTCAAGAATAGAATGTTTGAATAACAAAATTTGAATAAAACAACAATTGTGTTGAAGATTAAAAATACACACTCCAAGTTGAAATGAAACAATAATAAAATGCTAATTGCAACAATAAGAAATACCGTCCCTTCACACCCAACTACAAAAAGTTGTCAAATAATCAAGGCAGATAATCTCATTGATAAGAGGTATGAATATCATGGGGCACGCAAGCATATATAAGGTACTGTTTGAAAATAAAGTGAATATGATTTGTTTTAATTTATTTTTTGAGTCGCATCGACCTTTTGGGTCATTAGCGACTTGTTGATATATTACAATATTACATATTAATGAAGATTTAGGGAACATGTAACATATTGATATTCCTGAGACTAGCTAAAAGATTATTATTATCACATGAAAATAACAAATATAAATTTATATAAAATATTGAATTATAACATGATCTTGAATATTACTGGAATTTTTTCCCAACACCAAACCTTTATTTTAACACCACGACACGTGCTTCGATCACCAAGTGATCTTCTTCAAGAGGAAGAATAAAGTGTTAGTTTGATCTTCCTATTGAAGATGATCACTTGGTGATCAAAACACGTGTCGAGGTGTTAAAATAACGGTTTGGTGTTGGGAAAACGCTTCAGTAATATTCATTAATGCACTAAAGGTTCCAAACAGTGCATCTCAAGTCCAGGGTGATTTTATTCAGAATAATGGAGTAGTGGTATACCTGCACTTTATTTCTACTTATCTTTATTAAACTTCCCATCTGTCTTGAATTTTTACACTTACATTTTCTATTTTAATCAATTGATGGATGTAGACTTTTTATGTTTTTTACCACATAGAAAGCTTCAATTCTCTTTTCATTTTCTGTTTTCGTTTCTGGAAACGAAACAAGTGATATATCACTTATCGCTTCCTCAATTGTGATTTATCTTTATGAATGTCCAATAAGGCTCATTATATAATTATTAAAGAATTTTTCTATGAGTGGGAGATCACAGTATGTTGTGTAATGTCCATTGTAAGTGGTGCCAATGTGGTTTGTGGGACATAGAAATTGTAACAAAAAATTTCTAGACTAACTACACTTCTACTTACTCATATTTGAACATGGTAAACTTTCAATTAACCTATAAATCTATCTATTGGGAAAAATCTCTTCAAATGGATCACTGAAACTTGAGGAAACTTACTTATGTATTGATAGGTTTTTTGCGCCTTTTTAATCTTTCCTTGCATGTACTTCGAACACGTTGGTTTTTTGTCTCCATCCAAAGTGTCTTCTTATGAGGAAAAATACAAGTATTGTGATGATTCCAGTTGATCAGGTTTTTATGGTATCGAAAGAGATAAATCCCAGAACGGATCGAAGGTCAACGATGAGTGCACAATTTTCAAGCAAGCTCATCGTTTTGAGGTTGAACTCTCCCCGATTAATATCCAATATGAAACATCACTTTCGCACAGGCATCGTTCTCAGAGCGCCTTGAGGATTTTCCTGTAGTTCTTGTGTTTTGTTCTTAAAAAAAACCTTCCTGTGAACTTCAAATGGCACGATGAAAATCCGTTTCATGATTCCTAAACTTTTCAGAAAACTTCAAACATCTTCCTAAAATAACTTCCAATTCTTTATTTTTATTGTGTTGAACTCCACGATTTCGAGATCCGTCGAAGTTACAACTCGACAAAAAAAAGGAAGGCCATCGGCTTTGGTGGAATTCGCCCAGTCGCCATTATTTCCACTACTTGATAGTCGTTCCTCTCTGATATGTAAATTCGACGTCATGCAAAACTGGACTTCTAGCCGAAACTTTTCATGGGAATATCTCCTCTACAGATACGAGGATAGGAATCCGTTTCGAAGAATGAGTTTGTTGAAATCGGTACTGTTTCTTGTCCAAAGCATTTCCAAGTCGTATAGCCTCTATGTAGCATTCACATTGAGATTGCTTTGGGGGACCACGATGGCGTTTGATAAGCTACATTATGCTCACGTCACAAGATGTAATATATGACGTCTGGTTCATGTCTGAAATGAATTGTCTCGTTCCTGGTGTCGTTGTATGCGATTTAGTACTGCATATTCGACACGTTACGTATTGGGTTAGGTCGAACATTTTACGGGACCGAATGATTTCCAAGTGGATTAATTTTCAATTTTTCTATAGTCCGAGAATGGTCTTCGACAGTTTCATAAGGTTAATTAATGAATTAAGTGACTTTCTATAATTTCTGCAGTAGATTGAAGTGACTTGAAAATTTTACGGCATTCTCTTAGGTGTAGACTGGAGACTTATTGAAAAACAACTATTTTATTAGTGTCTTGACTTGAAACTAGACAACTCATGTAGCCCATGTTAATCAAACTTAATAACTTTATCGAATAAATAATAATTGCTAGTTTATACATTTGCAGCTTTCTTTACACATTAGATTCATTGGACTTACTTCTCTTGTTTACTCGTTGCTTTTTCTCGGTACTAGTATCTGTAAACTGATATCTAAACTAATCTGCATAATTTTCGAAAAGCCCCTTCATATATTCGTATACCATATTCAAACGTGCTGGTAAGTTCCTCGGAATCACTTTGGCCACATGTCGCCAAGACTCGCGGAACACACACTCTCTTGAGGTGTCTCATGGCGGCCTTCGTGAAGGTTTTGGAAGGTGCAACGACATAACTGTCGTTGCGCGGCTTCTTCAACCTTCTTGGGATTCCCTCCGTGGAGGTGCTCAAGTAAAGGCGCTTTCCTGCACGTGCAGCCGGTTCCTTGCCTTTATTCAAAACGGAGCTCTTGGCACCAGACGCAGGAAGTGCCCTTGCTGTTGGAGAAACAAAAAAATTATTGATGATGTAAGTGAAAAATTACATTAAATTGAATACTTGATTTGAAGCTGAATTTGAGAGGTTGATAAATCTGATATGTATATTTTCTTCGCTTTGGGAGTTTCTTTAGGAAAAATGATTAGGTAAAACGAGATGGAGAATAATACACAATAAGAAGAGAAAGGCGAGAAGAGAAAGAAATAGAATAGTGACAGAGAAAGAACACAGAAAACTGAGGAAGGTAGAGAAAAAAGATAGAGTGTTATAATAATAATACTTGATGATTTAATGCCAACAGCTATTTCGAGATACTGTGTCATCTTCTGAGCGAGTCATAAACTAACCTAGGTATATGATGTTATCTCCTCAAACACTGAAAGTTGCATCGGTGGGTAGAGAGGGGTATCAAGGGGCATTTGAGAAATTTTCATTAATATTATTGATGATTGGAGAATTGTAAATATTAGAACATTGTTTTTTTTATTAGCAAGATATTGCTTGATTTCTATAGATGATATATTTGCATCCACACTCTCATAAACTTGCAGCATACCACTCCGTGACACAGAGAATTATATAATATATCCCTCAAAACCAGTCACATTTCCAAAAAGAATTTAACAAAATCAAACAGATTGCCGTCAGTAATAGATATAATACCTTCATCATAGACGAAATACTAAAGCAAAAACAAAACAGCAAAACTTTGAATTTACTCTACCCTAGAATAAAAGAAAATAATTACCATCGTTTTGTGTCTCTGACATATCTTGGTTATTCTACACACATAATATCTAGTTTCCTACAGAAACTAGGCATTCAAGACAAATAATAATTCACATTCATTTATAAATAAGTCGGCACGGGGCGAATTCAAAAAATCTGGGGTCTACAAGCTCAAATGTGACCACTGCAATGCTTCATATATAGGACCGACGGGCCGCAGTTTCAACCAGAGATTCGAGGAGAATTTGAAAAGTTATAGATTGAATAAACAGTACTTCAACTACAGTAATCATCTCATAGAAAACCCTCACAATTTCACAAAATCTGGAGATTCTACACATTCAACCAAAAAGTCTGAAATTAAATATATTGGAATCTTATTAAAATAAATAATAAATTAAAAAACATCTTGCCAAAAAAAAATAAAATTATTCTGAATGATCAGATAGATATTCATAATTCTGGAATTGTGAAGTATTATTTTTACCCTACCCAGTCAATAGAAGATAGCTCGCTATCTGTAATTGGTCAACGTTTATCAAAACGATGTTTTTATTTAAATGCGTGTCATTGTTAGAAGGTAAAAAATTGAATAAGCTCCAGAATGTAAATCTTTCTTAAGATTTCGAATGAAATTAGTGTTATCGTCATTCTGAGCCGCATTCTGAATGGCGGATTTCCTTGGACATTTATTTTAATGTTCTCTTCTGTCATTTCTAATAATTAATAGATTCGTGTGTAGTTGAACACGTGTTTCCACTTGAAATTCTCTGTTGGATTTGCTGCGATAGTTTATTATCAATCAGAACGACGTTGAAGGATTTCATGATTCTCATCGTAATTCAAAACATTTCGTGAAGAACGCGGAGGCCTGTAATGAATGAATTATCCTCTGATCAGATTACGGGCTTAATGTTCAGACTGTTCAGTGAGTTTATTTCCAATTCTATGGATTTGGACTCATCGGTATACATTCATTTCGCATAAGGATTCACTTTCCTTTAATTTTTTTTTCACACAAGATGTCTATTCGAAAATAATCTACTTTGAGTAATGAAGCTCTCATATTAAAGGTAGAGAAACGTAAATATACATTAATTTATGTAAAGAGAGATTATTGGCTTTCTTCTTCTCCATATTTATACAAAAAACTCGTTTATATATTATGTAGTGTAGCGTTCCTATGAATGATATCTGATTCAGTTCCATGTTTGGTGTGCACACTGAAAGGGAAACAGTGATTTTCATGCGGTCATTGTTCAATGTGATTCTGGCGTTGAATCTGGTCAAAAAGTTCAAATTTGACGATAGTCGTGTCATTAAGTGTTCTAGCGATATCTTGAATTTATTGGAGCCTCTGAAAGAGAGGATATTGGCAGATCAAGATCTTTAGATGATGTGGTGCTGCAGATTTTTCCGGGTTTACCTGCAGCTGAAAAAGCTGGAATCAATGAAATCGCCCCGGAGCGCCAATTAATTTTTGTTTCATAATATCATGATTTGTATCACTTTCTTCTTCAATATATAAATATAATTTTTCATCGAATTTTCATAAGAAAGTAGTTGTTTCGAGACTATTTTTTTCCAGTTTGTATTTGAAAAAAACGTCTATGCATGATCAACACATCTTTGTAAAGACTTCATTTTGAATTTATTTGCTTTCTTCCTTCGTTCGGATATTTTGAATGAAAATGGAGGCGTAAAAAGATAGAAACATTTCTCTCTCAAAAACCAATCTCGTATAAAAATGTACACCTTTTAATTCGAAATCAATTTCATTTTCATTACAGGGAAATTTTAACTAAAATTTTGAATTCATTTGCATCATCAAAAGTTATTTACTTGTCCGTTCTATCACTTACTTTAAAAAATCATTTGATAACTGATATCCAGTATAGATATCAATAGTATACAAATGTTCATGGGGCTAGCTTACAACTATAGTCTTTATTTTATGAAATGTCGTTTGTCGGTTAAATTTCAAAAATTAGATTAGCTCCGTAAATGAAACCGTTGTAAGATTGATCCGTTTAATCAGGTGCTCGTAAATGTCATTCAGTCATTCCTTCTAGTATATATATATTTCTTAAAAAAAACAGATGCAATAACAGCCATAACATCAACTTCCTATTGGGCTTATATATGTCCATATGATTTTTCCACCAAGAGTTTTTGATTATGAATATGCACGAGCACTGCCAAAAATTCCTAAATCTCTCCGAGAGAGGTTGAAATGTATTAAATTGTACTTCTGACATATATTGCACCCACTTGATTCAAGTGGGCTGATTCGGTTGAACACTATATTAACATAAAATAGACTCCCTAACTTTTCTTAGATGTTTAAGACTATTATAGTTTTCGTATTCAGTCAGAAGGAAGGTTTTTTGTGAAGAATATAGCAGCCACAGAGTATTCTTACGGACGAGTTTTTATATGTATGTAAGCAAAATAAAAAAATAAAATATACGTAATTTGAATTTTATGAAACAAATATTGCTCAGTCTAAATTTTTGTTGCACCATAGCATTGCATTCGTTTAATCTTTGTGCATCTCATCGGGTTCAATTTATATTGCAAGTATATACATTTCAAGCAATAAAAAATTACCTTGTCTAATCCATTGAGTACCATTGTCGTAACTCAATGATAATAAAAAAAATCATGATTTTACCAATATGCATATATTTCTTTCAAGTACTAAATCAACCCACTAGTTCTTGTGATGCATTGTTTGAAACCTTTGGTGTAGTAACCCCAGTAACCCACTAGTTGTTACGGAAAAAATAATCATAATTTTGTTATAGAGAAATGATTTTTACACATTCATAAATAAACAGAAATATTGAGAGTGGAACTTTTCACTTTCCTGATTTTTCAAAATATGCTTTAAAATTTTCTGAAGTATTGGCAAAAATGAACATAATTCATCTGTTGTATTCAAGAAAACAACCTTTTTTATCATGAAAAATGAGAAATGAAACTTTTTATGTTTTTTCACAACTTTTATTTGTGGTAAAAACGTTTTTTCCCTCATTTTTCATGGTGATTCCCTACCACGTAGTAACGGTTACATCCATCAATTTACCTTCGTATGGTTCAGGATTTTTAAGAAACGCCCTAATTGAATCAATATTAGTGTCACGAACACCGGGCGTAATCCCCACACAACATCCAAACTGTGGCCCTAGGAGGAAATGAAAAGAGGATTTCGGAAACAAGACTATAAATAAACGAAATAAGCTATGCCAGTGCAAGTAGACGTGAACAAGAGACAGGTAAACGAGGAATATATCCTAGAATGTCGGAAGAAGCACAATTGCTTCCAGATATCTTGGGCGATAAAAGACATCTGTAACACAATTGTTCTCCTTGCGGATCGATTTTCCGGAGAAAATGTTACCGGGAAACTTGACGTTCGCTCGAAACTCTCTCTTGAATAGCTCAGGTTAAAGGCGGTAATCGCCGGTTTCTGCTTTGACGTACCGTTCTTTTCTGGTCGGAGTTTCCTCTGTTTCTAATTTCTATTTCGGCCAATGAAGGTATATGTCTGGCGGTTCCCTTGGGACTGTCGGAACTTTGGACTGTAATGAGGTCGATAAATATAAATAGTCGTAAAGTACGATTAGTAGAGCTTAGTTTGAACATGCGGGATTACAAACTGAATATTTTCATTTTGTCTGACTTTCTTTCGGGATATTCGGAAGCAGTACATGACATGACTTAGTTTTCGGACGAATATCCTGAATTCATTGAATGTTACAGCGGTTTATTTTTACAAAAACGCCATCTATGGGATCGACAAAAAACTGAATGTCAAAGATTTTCGAGGCGGAATGTTGCAAAGCTGAGCTTCCACATCGACCGCCGAATGGAAATTAGCTTTCTCTATATCTCTCTTTATCTATGTATATCTTTACAGAGATAGAGCAGAACATAGATGAAACCATTTTTGCCTCTCTGCAGTTTCAAATAGCAAATATTTTTGAAATACTATTTGAGGCTTTAGTAATACAATCACTTCTGGTTTGTTTTCAAGAATTATATTCTTTCAGTAATGAAATTTGTCTTAGAATTTAAAGTGCTTCGCTTCACAATGTTTCTTGGTAAATATTATAAGTTCGGACTTCGGAACCCGAAGACGATTGTGGACACTAAGAATCGAAACGTCGTGAAGTAACTTGTCTTTAAATCTTTTGATTGTTTTCTTATTTTTCATTTTTTGTATTTCCCCATCATTTATTTTGATTATTGTACCTTATATCTATGCCAATTGTTTATGGTTTGTATATAATTTGAATTTTACTTGTTAAGTAGGGTACCTGACATATCTCCTTCAAAAGACGCCATCTATGAGATCGACTTAAGACTTAGTCCAACTCTACCGAATATCCCAGTGTGAATACTTTCAGTAATTTCGATAAAAATACTTCAAAAGGTTGAAGAATATTCATCCTAATTTTCTGGTTTCTTGGTCAATTCCATTTTTCCATATTGTCAACTTTTTGAATTTCCTGGAATCGCATGTTGAAAGGTGAGGCCTCGGTAATCTTTAGATCGCACAAGTTTCAACTTTTGAGCGTTTTCGCTCATAGGGAGGCAACAGTTGGTTAGGTTAGGTTAGGTCCAAAGTGAGTGGGTCTATTCGACCCTCCACCGCAATCCGCAAGGGTTTATTGTGGCTCACACTCGACCAAATAAACCACGCTTCTTAACAATGCCGATTAGTTTATATGGTGAGTGGTCTTTCAGGTCAGATGATAAGAGTACTGCTCTGCTGAACTCCAAAACCCTGATTCGGTCCCCAGCGGGGCAGGCACAAAGTATCTGATCTGCTATTTCATCATTTTCCAAACAGAGGCGACACACACTGTCTTACGACAGTCCTAGTCTATACATATGATGATTCAAATGACAGTGGCCTGTCATTTGAGACATCGTAGTTCATCCCTACTGTAGTCCAACAAATGTTTGGTATCAAGCTTCGGAAGGTGAGTAAATGCCTTGGATATTCATAGATCTTCTTGCTATCCAGGCGTTGGATGTTTATTCGGCAAAGCCTAAAGCACCTTTTTTTGCAAGGGAATCAGCAGCCTAGCCTTCCAGGCCAGTGTGGCCAAGAATCCAGACCAAAGAAAATCTGTTAAGTCTTCCTATTGAGGAGCTGGTTAAGGGAAAAATAGATTTCAATAGACTTTTCAATCAGATATATATGAAGGACTTTTGAGTACTAAATGAAGAGAATTAGGAAGTAGAATTAGGACATAAGTAATCTCAAATTTCAAAAAAATATCATTTCTGATAAGTATCTTATATTTTCGTTTTCAAACTACTGAAACAATTTTCATGACGGTGTCGTCATCGATACGTATTAGAACGATAATCCGTCGCAGTCGAAGAAACTATGTTTACATTTAGGCATACGGTCAGTTATCATCATGTATTGGAGAGTTATACAGCGTCGCGTTATTACTCCTTTGTATGTGAAATCGATATACTGGAAATTCAAAAAGATAAATGACGTCTTTGTAAGACGTTTTTTCACTTTTATGTTATGGAAAATTGTACCAGCAATATAGATTTGTCTTTCAAACATCATATAATTCTAAATAAATGCAGCATTTTAACAACCCACCTTCATAACAAATCCAAAACTCTTAATATAGTAAATTCCACTTTGAATAGTCCGGTGGCCTCTTGGATACGTTGATGCTGTGTTATTCTTCTATAGTACACTCCAGAATTAACAAATGTTCATTTGTTCAGCCATAAAATATCACGGGAATTCTGTGGATAGTTATTGATATATCACTTCTTTTTACATCCCTTGATCCTAACGCCTGAACTGATTTTTATGAAGTAATTTGTTGGTGCTTGATGATGGATCGAGCACATTCCTGTAATTTTTTTTTTAAAATCAATAATTATAACTATCGTTCAAAATAATGATTGTGATATAGGACAAGGATCAATATAAACGAAAGTACATAATTAATTGTGTTTCTACCGATGACGCTGCTGTTCAAACAGCCCACAGCTGATCGGAATAACTGAATATTAAACCTAGGTTATGTTCGTTTGGGTATTTTTAAGTGATAACTCATTATGGGAGGGTAAACCGCTTCTTTACGTAATGCGTTACAGCGCCAGTCTGTCTGTCTTTCCTTTCTCTTACGCATACGTCAGCAGAAGGCAGGCTCCTTCTCTCTCGGCGGACAGATGCTCAGTGTTTAGTGTGCCATGTACATATACTCTTTTATTATGTGAGACCTGGAATTAAAATGATGATACTAATTTTGTATATGTAAATTATTAGTATTATTATGTAATTCTAAAAAGTAACAATTGGCTTATGATAGCTATAATATTTGTACATACGCAAAATAATCAATAACAGATTTTAATAATAAATAATGTTCACATTATCATACACTAAATTCAGGTAATAACCTAAGCTTTCTTCAATTTCAATATTAAATAGTTCAACCTAGATTAGTTTACGTTTTCACTTCTGTTGGGCGTCCCGAGACGCACATATTTTTTTTGTGTTTTGAGTTAATCAGTTTTGAATTTATGAGAATAATGTTTTTCAGTGCCTTCATTATAAACATGAGAAACTGATGAATAGGTGAAATGAAGTATTTTCATTCAGGGGAAGTAAAAAAAGAACACCAATATGTGAAAACAGCTAATGGGATTTTGTTTTTGTTTCAGCATCTGGCTTAGTTCCAATGTGTCTGGTAAGTGTCCTATCTATACGATAATAAAGTTTTTTCGATTTTAAATGATTTTCTCATAAATAATATATCCTCATCTATTCGGCTACAAATTTACTTCTCACCAAATATGATATTTGTGAGTACAAAGTGATATCTTTGTTTCTTCATATTGCTTTTTTGAAATTTAAAAAAATTTTGCTCGATCGTAATACACCAACTCATAAAAATGACAGGAATTGGTAGAAATTCATAATTCGAAAGTTATACGTTTCAAAAAGTAATTTTATTTTCTTCGAGTATTTATTCTATATTGAAAGTTCTTACGTGATGCACAAGCTTTTGTTTTATCAATACTAGTTACTAACATAAACGGAATTGCCGCTAAATTCTGACGTTTGCGCTTTTCGAATAGGACGTTATTTTCAATATGATGTTCATATTGATAGGATGAAATATATTGATTTGATATAATTTTTTGGCTCTTTTTTTCAGTTTAGTATGAGTTAATACAAAAGCAAGGACATATCCCTATATGTGTCATATAGTACGACAAATCTATCCTAAAATCTATCCACATGAGTTCATGTGAAAATCCGGAAATCGATGATTTTATAAAAATGTTCAGTTTTTCTGTTGTAGTGTTCTTGCAAATAGAATTCTTTTAAAGTAAGCCACTTGTATAGGTCAGCTGTTCTTAATTCTTTATGAATGGAATGAATTCTTCAACTGTTTATTTACAATGTAGTTGGGCGTTTAATATAAAGAAACTCATTTTTTAGTCTTTACACTTGTTAAATTCGCTGAGGTTGATATAATTGGAGAGCGGTTTCACAATGAATTATTTTTATTCTTCAGTACGAAAAGTGGAATGGTTGATAGAAGACTGATGACAAGGAGAAAAAACCTTCAGAACCAGTTCCGCCTCTTGCTTATTTAAGAGGACTTTCTGATGTGATCAACAGAATTGGACCTGAATGTAAAATTGAATTCGTATACAAAATGAGCAATCTAGGGAAGACCAAAGCCCCAAATGTGAACAGCGACTCTAATTACATATACTGAATGCCTTGTGAAATTGACAAGTTTTAACATTCTTAACTTCCGTAAAAAACTTCTTAGTGAAGATTATACCTTTTGCAGCAATCGATATTTACCCAATCTTCAACATTCTTCAAAGTGTCCCAAATAGCTAAGAATTTCCTTATAAACCCCTCATGGAAATTACCACATTAGTGACACAAATTTTTCTTAACGACTTCACTGGATGAATCTGGAAGAAATTATGCACCACAGTTTGTTTGAAAAGGAAATTATGAAACTTTTATTATCAATCATTTCTAATTGAATTTCACAGATTTTTTTTTCATGAATATGTAAAAAAGAGAATAAACACAACCTTTCAATCGAGAACATTATTTACTCTTGTTATTGAAAATGGGGCGGATTTTTGTCCAAATAAGAATTAAAAAATCGTAATTTTCAAGGTTCAGGCTCACCAGTTCCACTTATTCTGTACTGATACTTCGGTGTTCTTTTATTTATTCGATTTTTTTACTTGAAAAATTAGACTGTAGCGAAATATGACGATGAAAACAATTGCAATCAGACAAAATCTTGAAGTGTTTTATGAAAATATGAAATACAAATGAATGAATTTTTTGTGGCTTTCTACTTCTCCATCTTTATACAAGAATTATGTGGATTTTTCAAATTCAAACTGGAAGAAAAATTCCCTCTCTAGGCGACTACTTTGACACATGAACATTGAATTATACCAAAATGAGTTCTTTCTATTCTCTGTGCAGGTACTAAAATTGTTGTAGAATTGAATCAGATATAATTCGTAAGAATGCTACACGATATACAATAATACTTTCATACACTTATTTGAAATAGGATTTTTTTTAAATTGAAAGGCTTTTTGCCCAAAAACTAATCTCTCCTAAAAATATACCCGTTTCATTTTTATATAAAGTACCATATTTTTAGGTGCGGATTTTATATTGACCACTTTTGTTACCTACTATTAAATGATTTATATAGCTCGAGATGCACGTAAAAGGGTTGTTGAGTGAAAGTTCCGACCCTTCTAGAATTGCTCAAAAAGGTGCTGCACCTTTTTTCTCATTCTTCATATTGTGCAATGTTGTTAACGCAATTTCTCTTCGAGAAAGTTTTCTTAGAATTTTTGTAGACTAGTTATAAATTTGAAAGGGTTTTTTTGAAAGCCTCTTAGAATCCTTTGGATTATGATGGGCATTTGGTTTGAAATATTACCTGCATATAAATTATTGTGCTTTTACGTTTTCTGAAACATTTTTTACTATCCTAATCTTAGGTTACAAACAATCTTGAAACTATAAAATCATCGAAGAATCATGATAAATGTTTCTGATTGATTTGGCCGTTACTTGATGAAGATCCATAGTAATTTCATAAACTACACCTCATGATTTGATCTCCACAAACTTTATTTGAAAAATATATCAT
>WOGO01002818.1:0-15206 GCA_015342085.1 Leptinotarsa defecta | reverse complement strand
AAGCCATTCCCTGTGACAGACCATAAACGTAATGCATATCAGCCATGTGTATGCCATTTTAAAAACAAGTAAATTATTAAGGTAACAAATTAAGAACAACACACAATTAGTATTAATTCAATTTCGAAAATTCACAAACTGACAGCGTCATACCAATTTAGTTGTCACTATCGCTAATAGCGACCTACTAGAAAGATTAGTTTCGTATTTTCGCATTTATGACGATGTATCTCTGTAGTTGTTCCTAAAATAATTTTTTGTTGCGAACTGGTTAATTTTGGGCAAAAAACCCAAGAGACATTTTTTGTTTAGAATGAAACAGGCTATCGGAAATACATTTTTAAATTGTAAACAAATAATAAGACAAAAAGTTACATTGGAAATAAATTTTAGGGGTTGCGTTTTCCACCCCTTACAACCATGGGGCAAACCAAATAAATTACTGGATAACAGTCTTTTTGGAAGTACAAAAGGTCAGTTCAATTTCAATATTGTAACTTTCTCAGTGCTTGTGAAAAAAATTGTTATACAAATTTTATGTACCCCCTTTAAGTGTCTGTATCTTAACAAGGGATTCTCCAATGAAGTTTCTTTATATGAAAGATCCTATCTTTTTTCGATGAGAAATCACCTCCTTAAATGTTTTACACATACTCAGTTACATCCTGTATAAAGTTTACTGTAAGCTACTGCTATGACTAATTTCTAAGTACATTGGAACTACTTATTGACAAGCTCAGACTTGTGTTAGATGACGAAAAATATATTAATATCTTGATATTCGGAAAAAAAGTGTGGATTATTTTTGTAGGCTTTAACAGGCTAGTCATTTTTTTGAAAACTCTACATTCTGTGCAGAAATGCTTGAACTTCAAGGTATATACATGTGCTGTTCCTACTGCTACTATCAAAAAAAATTATATTGAAAATACTCAAAACATATTTATTTTACACCGTTGCGTTGCTGTTAAAATTTATGATTCGTACTGATCACAATTGACCAAGTAAACAATAAGGTTCTGCACCTCTTGAAGATGCCAACTTGGTTGATGAGACGTGCGTCATTCCTTGCATTCCTTATGATTGGAAAAAGTGCATTTTTTGGATTCACTCTACGCCAGAGCTTCCAGTGCTGCTTTTATCTCGTTGTAGGCAAATTCAGAATTTTCAGTTCAGTTGTTGATTTGTTTGTTATTGGTTTCTTTATGAACAAAATCGTTCTATTTTTTTTCAAATCCCAAACTGTTTTTGGTAGACTTAACAGTCCCCATTTCATTCATTTGCATGACATGATCTTTTTCATAATTTGGAAGGTCAAAACACTTAAAAGCTCTGACAGAAAACTAGATATATACTCTCTAAATGAAATTATTACGTAGGAAGTGAGAATGGAGAATATTCAAATATCTGTTCCTATTTGAAAAATATAACTGTCTATTTTGCATAAATATTCAATTAATTAGTAGCTGAATCAAAAAGATAACTTGAAGCACTATTAGTAACATAAATTTCGTGAAGGTCGTCTATTGTTGAGTCAAATTTAACGGTATCCATTGAATTATAAAAGCGGATTCAACATGTGATCTACCGTGAGATTGAGGCATCGTAAATAATACAATTCACAATTACAAATAACCATTTGAATGACAAGCTTTGTGATTTTTCTTTCACCTAATCGAGTTTCGGAGAACGGAGAAGAGTAAATGATGATTGGAATAGAATAATTATTTTACCAAAATCATTGATGGAATTGAATGAATTGATACAAAACAATAAACTATTTTTCAGAATGCGTACTTATATTCGAAAAATTTCAACTACTAAAACCCTTCACTCAATAATAACTCAACATCAAATCTTGGTACTGCCAATGAAATTGTTGAAGTTAGAAGATAAATGAGGATTTGTGAAATAAACTGTTGGGTTTCCTTTTAAAATGAGAATATTATTCACTAGTAAGCTAACATGGAAGCTTGACAAACAACTTGAATCAAAAAATGAAAACAAAGATTCATAAACTGTGCCAGAAAATCTACATAAAGAGAGAAACAGTATTATGTAGTACAGTACAAGGATCAATAATTTACGGTTTATTTTCGGTCATCTCAATTTGATCTTAGTCATTTCAATCTAAACCAATAAATTGATGGATGCAGCCGTTACTACGTGGTAGTGAATCATAATGAAAAAAAGAGAATTGAAAAAAAACATAGTAAGTTTCAATTCTCTTTTCTTCATCAATCTAAACCAATTTAAGTCCAAAAGAAATATTCTGAAAAGTTGTCGAACTCATCAGTAGATTCATTTTTTATTTGTGACATAACTTTTCATCAATTTTGTCAATAAAATCATCATTTTGAATGCTGCTATAAATGAACAAACGTTGAAGGATATTTCATAAATCAATAAACCCTTAAACAGTCTAGCTAGGTTAACTTGATACAAGGTTGAATCTTTCATTTGGAACAACTCCTTCAAAGAACAACTGATAGATAAAAACATCAATGACGATAATAACAACAATTATTACCAGTATAAGGACTGGCAGGTGTTACAGTCGTTCGAACTATTTGATCCTAACTGCCACATATAAAAGCGATTATGGAATGGTTAGCAGTTTAGTACCAAGATTTTTCCACATAAATATTTGAAGAAGGCATTAATTTTATTGTTTCCCAGGTGAATTGTTTGCCTTATAACAAAACTACAACGGTAGTGAAACATATGGCAAGGTTATAAAGTAGCTTAAACAAATCAATGTAGATTCTAATGAAATAACTGACTTATCTTGAATAACATTATCTTTTATTATTAATCAAGAGTTATGTGAGTGATACTGAATGAACTCCCGGATTACCTGAGAATCATCTCAAATTTGATTAAAATACATTTTAAACGATAGTAGTGAAATAGGTAAATGGAAAATTCAAATATTATATAGATTGAGATATGGATGGATCAAAATGGGTATTTTTAAGAGAGATTCGATTTTGGAAAAAACCTTTAGAGCTTTCAATTCTCCATCTTTGTACAAACATTTATTGGACTCTTCTAAAGGCAGAAAGATGTGTGGATCTTGCAAAGAAGTTAGTTTAAGATACAATCTTGAAGAAGAAGCCCCAACGAGACAACTATTTTTATATAAACTTCCAATTACACGAAAGAAAAAGTATTTTCGAAACAACAACTATTATAAGAACATTGAATTATACAAAAATCACTTTTTTCTATTCAGTTTTTACTCCAAACATTCTTTATGGATTTGAATCCATATAAACTATATCTATAAACACAAGACAAGATAGATTGTATTTCATCAGTTCGGACTTCCATTATAATAATAGTTTTTGAATTTCAGCTTTTATTATTATTTCAATTTTTATTTTTTGGTTGTTGTTTGGTTTTCTCTTATTTTTTTGTAATATCAGTTTTTTTGTTCAAATAAAACTGTTGTTTTCGGTTAATCTTTTTAATATTTTTCAGGAATTTCAACTCAATTTATATTATATTAGACGATGGAAGTCCGAACTGAAAAATACACCACGAAACATTGTCAACCACCTTCAAACAAAAAGATAGATTGTAATCAAGAAATCGTCATGATGCTCAAGAGCTAAATTGGTATCTGTTTTAGACACCAGGTTGGAAAAACTGCAAATCCTAGATTTGCTGAAACTGAATTGTTTCGATAATTAGTTCATCGTGACGAAAGAGCACGACACCGTTCTTCAATGAGTAAGAAGTTCATGTAGAAAGCTAATAATGATACTCCCGGCTGAATCAAAGTCTACTCCTAATGAAACAGAAACGGTCTTTTGGAGATCACATAATATCGTAGAAGGTCGTCAAATCTTGAGTAGTTTTAATAAAAGGAATATGATTTAGGGAATCAGCAAAACAAAGTAAAACTTTTGATACAATAAATGTGAAGGCTGGGATTGAATAAATCCATTTGATTTGTCACGTAGGTACTTGAGTACGCGTTGAACATGTGTTTCAGGAAAGGGAATAACTCCCTTTAGTAGAGCTAATCAGATGATCCTTATTGATTACAATTTTTATCCCACCTCGTAAATCCTCGAATCCGGACCTGTAACAGGACAGGTAGTCGGTGTTTCGAGTGCACCGGCCTAAGCAGGTAGGCAAGGTAGACAGCTGGGTAGCCGGTTCTATGGTGGCTTCTACTTCACGAACAAAGAAACTCTAAACTAACACGGGTGATTGATCCGATTCACTTCCTCCGCTTCTCGTTTCTCAAAAAGATCGAATTCAGTAACACGTGAATCACAATTCGTGTTTTTTTTAATCTTGTATGACACAAAAATAGCAATACGTCAACCCTAATCTTCAGCAGATGGATGGTGATGAAAAATAAATATATGATTCAGTGGAAGAATTATAATGATGATAACACAATTGAATATGAATAACTTTGACAAAAAATAGAATTACGATTTTTCATCTTCGGTTTTTTTATAGTAAAACCAGGTGTTACTCCTGACCCTTATCTGAGTTACTGTTCAAATCATTTCAGTTTTGTTCAATTTCTGATACATATAGAAGATGAAAAAGTTATTTGTCTGAATAATGTGTTGATTTTGCAGATCAGTGTTTCGAGTTCTTCAACACGACAGGGTATTACTCAATAAAATTTAAACTGTTTAAGTTACGACGAACACAAAATCCAGTAAATGTTCAAAATGTGTCTTGGTCTTATTTTTTAACCTACGATTCTTTGCCGAGTTAGAACGATCGTCCAATAGGTGGGATCGAACTAACATTCAAATCGCGATTGATTGAACGAACTACTCACACTAACCAACTGGCGTCTGACCAAATATAAGTTTGGAAACAGTTTGGAAACAGTTTTGAAACATGAGTCAAGACACTTAACCTGGAACATTAAATCAAAACACAAATTTTGCCCGTATTCTGAAATAACTTCACTTATTTGCTTTGAAAAAAAGGCAAGATCGTACGAACAAAGATCAGTTGATAGCTGAAATAAATAGATGTACTGACTTCAAATACTATCTTCCGTCAACTTGTGAGTAACTACAACTGTTCTGTAAGATTTTCTGAAACAAAAGAAATCTCTTGAACCAACACTGAATCAATGCTATGAATCGCACGTTAAAATGTAAAACCTCGTTGATCCGGGGCTCGCAAAGTTTCTACTTTTGTGAGTTGTCGTTCGTAAGGGGCGTCAACTGGTGAACGGAAAAACAGATTTTAAACAGACCAGTGAATACTGTTATGATCAAAAGTGAACCTGAAATTATGTAGGGAAATGATAATAAGGTACATAAGACGGATTTTTCAGTTATGATTCTTGTGATGCAGTTTGATCTTCCTCTTAAAGATGATCACTTGGTGGTCAAAACACGTGTCGAGGTGTTGAAATAACGGTTTGGTGTTGGAAAAATTCCAGTAATATTCATTAGTTATGATTCTGTCTACATTACCAGGGTTTTCTTCAATCCGTTGGAATGAATGATGAATGTATATGATCCTTCTAAAGCTATATAGTTTCATCAGTCCTCAAAAATGTAGAAATTCAAAAATGAAAATTGAACATGCATTAGCTCTTGAAACAATCTTTTCACAGAGATAGCATATACGAACGAGTATGGTTCTTTTGAAAAATACTATAGGACTGATGAAATTGAATGCAATGTCAGGTCATACATTCAAAACAAACACTTTTTCCAATCATCATAAATGCAATATTCTTCTCGACTCGCACGTTTTATCAACCAAGCTGGCGTCTATTCTATGATAGAAGTTGACGTTTCAACTTTCATGATGGATCTTCAAGTATTCAAGTAACGGCCGAATCAATCAGGAAAAAAAACATACAAGTGAATGAATATATGATCCTTGAAAAAATGAAGAAATCATATTTCGGAACAGAAGAATGCGGATTATGAAAACTGATATTGTCTGCTGGTTCCAAGAATATCGAAAATAAATCCTTGTCAAACCAAGACTTTCATAAGAAGATGACACCAACTCCTCATGAAAAATTCTGCGAAATAAAAATGAATACCTACCAACTTTACGAAAACAAATTTCGAAACAGTACAATGATTATTCCATCATTTCATGTGGACTCAATGATTACTACATTTCCATTTGCATCAAAATTATAAAAAGGATGTGGTGGATATTCCCCGTTTCTTTACATAGCTTCTCAGACAATATTTTCATAATCATATTCAATATGGCATTTGAATTAAGTAAGTAAGTATATTTTATTTGTCTTTGAACAGGTTCCGCAAGATCCTTATCATGAATCATTGCATATTCAATGAAAAATTCAGTATTTCATTTGAAAAAATCAAGATTTTTTTTTTCGAGTTTCGGCTTGCCAGTATAAGAAAAAATATTATGGTGGAATTATTATCCAATAATGATTAAACTACAAATTTTGAACATCTCTATTACAAAATAGACCCTATAATTGAGTTTGTATTTAAAATAGGAACTTCTAAACCGCTCGGTATATACCAAAATAAGGCTATATTTTTTTTTATTACTTTTCTGACGGAATATGGAAAGAAATATATGTTATTCCATTTAAAAACAACATATATTTCATATGCCACACTTCTAATGGGCATCACCCTGACTGTTGGAATACATTTGTAAAAATGCCTAATGTATTCATTTCTAATACTTTCATACGGAACATTTTCTAATATCTTCACTCCCTCATCTCAAACTCCTAATGGAAGCTCGATGTGACAAACTGTATAGAAAAGCATAAGTTATGGACATACGATGGCTTTTCTGTTTTGCAGTGACTCTTGCAGAACAGAGTGAAATATGGAAAACATACTTTCGAAACAACTACTTTCATATGAACATTGAATTATACACTTTTTTCTATTCAGTTTGTACTCCAAACATTCTTTATAGAATTGAATCAGACATCATTAACAGGATTGCTACACAATATATATGAAAGAAGTGAAATTTCAGTTACATGGAACACTGTCATCCTCAGTAGCAGACATCGATGTTTCGGAATAGGACACTTGCTTCATTGCCTCTTCAGCAACAATCTGGATAAAGCACTCAATAAATTCATAACATTACGACTCTATGTCCCGATAATTAAATCTACTCATGTCCTTGATGTCAGTACAACGTGACATTCTTTTGCTTATTTGATAGAAATCTTGTTTATATGAAAGTAATTGTTTCGAGAGGGCTTTTTCTTCCAGTTTGTGTCTGAAAGTTATTTATTTGCATGATTTACACATCTTTCTAAGGAGTTTATTTTGAAGTGAATTGCTTTCCTTGCTTTGGAAGATTCCCACATCTATTGTATGAAAATGAAGAAGTAGAAAGCCAAAATCATCATTTATTGATCTCTACTAAAAAATATACCTTGTTCAATTCAAACGCAGCATATTCAGCAATCTCATGAACAAATATAAATAGTGACTCATTATTTTACCACCTTTTATCGGTCAATTTAAATTAATGAGTTATGGAATATACCATGTCAGTTCTTTCCTAAGATATTTACTGTCATGTATTAACAGTCACAATTGTCTTCAAGCGATTATTTTTTATTGGAATTCATTGTGCACATTTTTATAAGTTTACCTCACTGTGAAAATTGAATTGTCAATATGACATCAATAACAGTTAGCCCGGTGACATAGTTCGCGCTTTCCAAGCAGTTTTTTCCAGCGCGGTTTCCGAGCGGTTTTTTATTTTTATGCCAACACCTGTATTTGAATGGAACATGACAGTGTTTGTGATTTTTAACATCGGCGATTTTTACAGCCGACTGGTCGTCGGATTACGAGCGACAATCGGGGGGCAGGAGCGACCAAGTAGAGAAACAACCCAGGTAAACAAATGGAACAGCGTTGTCTTTTTCCGAGCGGTTTTTCAGTTGCGATTCAAGCTTGGAAGTGAAAACTTTAATTCGTAGCTTAAAAAAGCACCGTTGTTTGTGGGGCAAAAGCGAGTATGTATTACAAATATATATTTTGAGTTTATGTATTTTCATGTTTCCCATAAGATATGTGTTCGTCATGTCTCCCCGATAGAAGAAATATGTTATTAATACAATATTTTATAAACTTGAACTAACCTCAATGTACCTGTGGGTTGGGCTACCTATCGGGCGCGTCCCCAGGTGGCGGAACGGGAAACGGCCAATGTAGCTTTGCAGAGGGTGTCGCCGGACTACTGGTCAATGTTCAGAAATAAGTAGAGTGAGGGGAACTAAAACCCCCGGAGGCCTTTGCAAAACATG
Organism: Leptinotarsa defecta; assembly: GCA_015342085.1. Classification (NCBI taxonomy): domain Eukaryota; kingdom Metazoa; phylum Arthropoda; class Insecta; order Coleoptera; family Chrysomelidae; genus Leptinotarsa; species Leptinotarsa defecta. Next base: position 6,928 of record WOGO01002818.1, on the reverse strand, counting down.
CTACCGTGGACCAGCCTACCCAAGCTAAAGTGTAAGGAATCGTGCCGACAGAGCCCCGTATTACCTCTGGTAATACGGGGCTCTGTCAGAGGTGAACAATTCTTTCCTTGCTACTCATGGGAACACACATGAATGAAACAAACACAAGAAAAGAAAAAACAAAAACCAATCCCAAGGCTGGACAGAAGTGCTTACCTCAATCTAAGGCAGTGGCTGGGGATGAACAGAAATCTCCACCCCAATCTACCGCTTGGATTGAGGCTGGACATAACAGATTACCTCATGATGTAATACAAAGGCCAAGGCGTAAGCGCATTTGCGGCGCCGGGGCCAAAAGGAGAAAGAGAGCGAAGAAGCCAGGAGTAGCAGCAACTGGCAAGGAACTGGCTGCCTATGCAGGAAAGCTCCCTCACTTGTGCACCTCCACGGAGGAAATCCCAAAAAGGTTGAAGAAGCCGCGCAACGACAGTAATGTCGCTGCACCTTTCAAAACATTCGCGGAGGCCACCATGAGACACCTCAAGGTTGCCAAAGAGAATGTGTTCGGCGAGTCTTGGCCTACACCTGCCAATATAAAGGAGATGTCTCCTAGTGACCTGTTCACCTTCTTGGAAAGGACAGGATGGACGATGACCTAGGAGGCGACTCCTCGGGAGGATGTACAATGGGTCATATGTGGCCTAAGTGCTGTGAGTCTAGACTCACCCTCCCTACTCTACCGATACCAGATACCATATTGTACAGTTCAACGCAGAAAAACCATCATCATCCATGCTTCGACTGTTCTGGTTCACAAGTGTTCCAAGATACGGACGGTACTTGCAAGTTTCTGGGCTCCATACAATGAACATCAAATACTCTCATTGACTATGAGACTCTCAATGACCCTGTCGACAGTTGCAAATCATTTCTACAGGCAATTTTATGGATGGTACTTATCGAAAACACCCCCAAACTTTCCATAAAGGCTCGTCTCACGAAAGTAACGTGCAAAAATGAAACTAATCAAGTTCCCTAAGTGCAGGTCTGCCAAACAAGTTATCTGTGGAACTCATCGCATAAAGATTTTGCACTACGTACTACCTTCCGCAGTTCGACTGAACTCTATCCCTTGTCTAATACCTAACCACTGAAGCTCACGCAGTGCTCGATGAACATTATGGTATGTTCTCTTGGAAGTGATTTAAACGAAGAGGTATAACTGAATGTGAGGATGTGAGGAAATTTGTCACAACTCTGAATAATATGTATGTATTCCTGGATATTCCATCACAAATAATGTCAGACATAAATTTTGTCGATAAGACTGAAAATTTTACTGTATATATATAAGGACCTTGGAAAATGTTAAATTCTCTCACTTGACCAAGTTCAATACCTGCTCCACAGTTCCAATAACTCAAACGTGCTGGAGCCAGCATATTAATTAGTACAGGGTTGAAAAACTTGTTTTTTTTCATGCCCTCGTTTAAATTACTGGCATTATTTTAATTCTGGAATTCATAAATAGTTATTAGGAATTTTGAAATGTTTTCACCAAAAACGTTCTGATATCATCAAACTCATACAAAAGAACAGGCACTTTCTCCCAAAAATAACCAAATCGGACTAACTTCCGATCCTCTCTACGCTCTACATCTGCTACATGGCCGACGTCTCGTTACCTGAAATAATATCTGCTTTTCTATGTAGTCCCCGGCGACATTTTCTTCTTATAGATGCCATCTTGCAGTCTCTATGTAGTCCTGCTGAGACTTCCGCCACACTTGAAGTAAAAAATCACATCAGTCTTTGTGTTCTCAATTCGAATTCGTGCAACATGTTTCTACGCAAGGCGAGCTTGATTAGTGATGCAGTCAGTAGTAGTGGTAAACATGAACATATATAATGATGAATCGCTACACTATATCTAGAATAAGGGCTGTCTCTACTATGAGGTTAGGATCGATGGAAAGTGAAAATTAGTGACAGTCGTCTATTTTGACAGGACTATACTAGTTTCGAAAATATTCTTATGATTACAGAAAACAGGTTCCAAACATTACCTTGAGCTCAACATTGGTCGCCTTTACTTGACTATACCATATTCGTTTCCAACGCAAGGTCAATGTAAACAGAGGTGTGTCGATTCGTCCTCCGAATCTGCAGTTTGGCATTTTTATAAATGAGTGAAGTCTATTTGCTGCCGGCTATCATTTCTATACTGAAACCATCTCCAATTTCTGTTTTGACTGAGCTTGCTTTGAAACCACAGTATAGAAGCCAGAGTTCAAAGTGCCCCCAAAAATAAACTTGTTTTACCTCCCTATGGGTGGGGATGAAAAGATAGGTCAATGAAGTATTTTTTATCAAATGCAATATAATATCACAACCGATGTAAGTTTTTTATTTGGAATAAAATTGGTATATTCCGAATCGAAGCCGGGGTAGTATCGCCGATATTACGAAGCAACGGGTCAATTGTGAAAAAGCAAAATCGATTTTCTGAAAGACCATGAATATGCTTTTAGGAAGTTTTTGAAATGTGCGAAATATGTATCTTTGTTTCTAATTTATTTCTCAATTTTATATAGAATGTTTGGTGCATAATTTCATTTGAAATGAAATTTAATTTTAATATCACACAATTGAAAAATTTCATACAGACAATTATGGGGTATAGTCAAATAATTGTTTTTCCTATGAGTTACATTATGGCTTGTTCATCAGCTATTACTACCATTCGATTCGAAATAACATGATTTGATATACCATCTCCTTTGACTGGATAAAAAGTATTTCGTTGACCTCCAGGACACTTTTTCTCAGCCCACAAAGTTCTGTACGAATTCTCACAAATGGCAGCTAAATGTTGAGTTCAAATGTGTGTTTCCTGTAATATAAAGGGTTTTACAATAATCAAAAACTACGCTATAATCTCAATAGCCACTGGCGTCTATGCTAATAGGATCCTATCAAAAAAGACGATGCATGTCCTGAATGAAACACCCTCATATGCGAGGCAGTCCTAAGAAATACACTAAGTTTAGTACTATTCCGAAGACAACTTTACAATAATTCTTAAGTACGTGAGAAAAGTATGTACAGCCTTTTCCTGACGTGTTATAAAGAAAAATCGATTACAATATTCTCACAGTCTTCAACGGTCATGACCAATATTTTTGTAACAATAATAGTTTCTCTTAGTATTAAAACCGATTTTCGGTTCTGGTCAGATTTTTTTTGAAAAAAAGCATTGATCAGATCATTGAATGTGCCGAAATACTAACTTAAAACCAAAAATAAAATGAATCCTAAAGGAAAGCATAAAAATAAACGTTTTTTACACAGAAAGGGTGACTCCCATATTTTAACCATTATCACTACTACCACAACTAAAAAACAATTATAGTCTATACATGCATTTTCGTTTTATAGAAGGCTAGTCGAAATGTTATGTCGTAAGCAAAAGGTATCTACAGCTGGAAAATGGAATCACATAAAAAAACTCAAGTTGAAATTTGTGTTTAGTGAACACAAATCATGTAAATTTAGGTTAATATATTACCGCAATCAAACAAAAAAAGTTGAAAATAGTAGAAGCATATTATTTATCCCGGAAGTATTAAAAAATACAGAAAATGAGGTGGTTAACGATCAGAAACTTGCGAGTAGAATATTAATTTCATCAAAGTATATCAGATTTACACTTTATCGATTTAAAAAAATTACGGTTTTTCATCGCTGATATCTGCTGCACCGGGACAAATAGTTACATTTGTAGACTAACAAAGGAGTTTACTTAGAGATTAGAATCTATAAAACTAAATGATTATGTACATTCACTTTTATCAATTTTGAGGCCGAGAAGAATATGAATTTTGGTAGTTTTGTAGAATGGCTAGACCCCAAACCCCAAGATCAACAGATATGTTTCGATCTGTTATAGACCATCAGTGGCTATGTCGGGTCATGGATTGAGTAATGGCGATGACAGGAAACATCAAACAGCGGTATTCCTTTGATATCGAGGTTTAAGTTTTCTGTAGATCCCTAGATGGCGTCTCCGTCAGGGGATTTATCAATGACACTAACAATGATAGAGTAGAGCAAGATGACGCTCATAAAAAATCGTTACACCGCCCCCTAGAATCCGCATGTCTAATCAAATTTCCGCCCATTCACATATAAATAATCAAATTTCCACCCATTCAAATATAAATACCTTGTCGAAAATAATCGAGAAATATCACATTTCAAACGATATTATCCCTAAACATGAAACCACACGTGGCAAAATATCTTCTGGGTGATTGGGGTAACCCGAATGTAACTACATTTCATGGATGAACTTAAAATGATATGCTTCTCAAGGATTTCAAAAGAAATTCTCTATTTTATTCATGAAACCGTTAAAAGCTATCTCTTCTTAGTACTCTACTCTTAGCTACTAGTTCGCAAAATAGGATCTATAACGGATAATTTTCGTGTACTATATTTACCGACTTAATTACCAATACTTGGAGAATTATTATCAGAGTTAGGAATGCACTTATTATTTCGATATCATACAAAATAGTCGATTCAAGACTCACGTTGCTTGAAGGACCTATTTTGTTAGCGAAATTGTCAACAATCCCGAAAAACGATAAAAACACGCGAGTCAAATGCAAATTTTATTGAAACTCATTATGCAACAAATTTCTCAGTAGATTTATTAACGAACTCAAATCTCTTACTAAGATATCTTTTCTGGAGTTGTGTTCAAATTCGCCAAAGTATGTTTTTATTGTTCTTCAAAAACGGGGCATTAACGTAAAACTAAACTTCCCTTTGATCTTTAAATGTATAATCATCTACATCTTCAATGTACAATGAGCAGAAAAGTAACTAAAAAATATTTTATTGATCGATCCCAGGCTTCAGCAAATTTATGATAGAATATTTATATATGGTGTTCGGATATATAGATATTTTCATGAAAACACATGCATGCACATGTCCCTGTGAATATTTAATTTTTTCTCAATCATTCATAAAAATGAAAGATTGTACACTTATGGTTAGTTTATAAGTCTGATAACTAACAATAACCCTTTAATTTTTTTTCTTCTATAAAATATTAATTCAGATGAATGATTGACGTGTATTTGACGAGAGTTACAAATCAAATAACGGAAGATTGAAAACAAGTTTCATTGGAGGGATGTCATTGTCTATCACATTTCAAATTTATTTTTTTTAAATATAAAGTTATAACATGGTATTGTTTTTCTATATCTGAAATTTCATATTATTTAGTTCCATATTGATATATGAAAAATATTTTGAACGAAATTTATTTCTGACAGGAATGAGCAATCGATAAAAAACTGATTACCGATTCGGATAATTACCTATGGCAACGCCCATCTGAGAGGAATGTTTTTGAATTCATAGAGTTTCAGTCCACTGGATTTGTTATAGAAATGCATGACCCTATATAATATTCGATTATTATTGTTGAATATATTGGTTTCTGGTAGACTCAAGAATATATTGACATCTGATTTTGGCAATTATTTCAACAATCCACCAAAGTATAAAACGGCCAATACATTCTAGTGAATAGCATGCAGCTGTCAGACTGGGCCATTTGAACTAGAGTCCCTTTACAAAATTTACCGTTGATATATTAGGGTCTGAATTCTCTTTCATTCTTCGTGCTTGCCTGGCTCATTGTTTAACGGGCAGATTCTGTTAGCCCCTCTTCAGGGTTCGAAAAAAAAAACTCATTTCGGTTCCAAGTATTTACATCAAAATGTTCACATTTATTGATCAGGAATAGAACGAGACAGCAGCAATTCTCCTGAATGGACCAAATTTGAATGAGGTATATGAATTTCTGAATGTAAAGGTAGCAATAAATGAGCATTGAGATAAGAAAATAAAAAAATTCTCAGTGGAACATACTAGCAATACATATGTGTAGTGTGAGTATATCCCTAGTCATTTTCGAGTAAATGCTTCAAAAACTTTTCTTAGCGCTGATGGCAGAATTGCTACATATCGGTCGGACGGTAGCCGGGCGGTTCGACGTGGGTGCTTTGTTCACTCAGTCAATCGGCCGATGTGTGAGTCGATGATTCAAATCACGGGCTGAACGCTCGATTTTCACTTGATATCGTCCAACCCGTGTTAGGAATCACACGTTAATAGGTAAGACCTCTTTAGTCCTTAGCTCGCACAAGTTTCGACTTCTGAGGGTTGTTGTTCGTAGGGGTGCGATTTACGAAAGAAAGGAATCAAATTTAGTGCTTTTTGAGAAAAATGACAATAATTATGCATCACTCGACGCCGAGAGGGTGATAACAACATTATTTTCGAATAGAAAGTGGGGGTCTTGTGATAACTCGTTTGATATGTATTAAAAATTGGAAAAGCATTTTCTGAGTAATTGGCAATTTCATATTGGTGTTGAGGATTTACAAACGATAAATATCATAATTATAAGACAAAATATATTCCAAACTCACTTTAGTTCATTCCAGTAGATGTTCAAATTAGTCACCATTAACTTCCTGACAATAATGAAGTTTGTTTATAAATTAATTATGGAATGTTTTTGTCAACTCAGTTATAGGAGATGATCAATTAAATACTCTGTTGTTAAAGAACACATTCAATGTTTTCCTATCGATACAGTCAAACATGAGAAGAAACCGACAATGGGGAATGTTCCTCAATTTGGGTTATTACAGCAAATGCTAGTTTGAACAAAATAAAGTTGAGTTCAATTAATGAGTTTTTCAAATCCACTTCGAAAAGAATTCAAATTGATGTTTCAAATGTTGGGTTTTAATTTTTAAAGGGATTTGTTTCTAATTCACATATTGGCAACATCGCCTATATCAAGTTGAAATAATTTATACGTACCTAGATATTCTACTTTAAAAAAGGAAAATTATCT
>WOGO01002817.1:0-15207 GCA_015342085.1 Leptinotarsa defecta | reverse complement strand
ATCTGTATCTACGATCCAAATTTACCTTAAAGAAACAATAGTCACATATTTTCATCGTGGACAAGTACCATTTTTTAAAATTTAATTGATGTTGCTTCCATTCCCTCCGAATTTGTATAATGTTACCTGCAGATATGATATGTCTTCAATAAAATAAAACAGGTAGATATTTTTATTACCTGTTTTGTATACCTGTACCTACCTCTCTCAATAGCATTTCATTATAAATATGTGAAAGTAGACGATTCTGACAATCAGTCTCAGTTTTGTGGCTTACAGTGTACTTTGAACACATTGTGGAAGACAGAGGTGTATTGTAAAATCAGTGACTTAATTTGGAATAAACTCGTGGTCTTACAGGATGGATTTTAGATCACGTGCAACTGTCAAAACCAACCAGGAAAACATTCAATCGGAATTCTCTTCAAAACTCACATTAGCAGAATCATCAACGAATAGTCTAAAGAGAGCCCCTCTTGAGGAAGTTGGGAATAAGCTGTGGATTTCAATCCAGAAAAACGGCGAACTTCCAGATCGGAAAATAGATCATATTTCCATGAATTCCATCGCACCAGTTACCATTCATCCTCCTCATACTGAAACAAACAGGTCGAATATAAACAACCAACATGTAGTTGCCGAAGACAGGTTCACTGAGAAGCCTAATGTTGAGTTATACTCCTGCGAGCAACTCGATATTGATGATCCCGATGAAGACTGCAGAAATGATCCTTATATGGTACCCGAATATATTCAAGATATTTTCAAGTATATGAGAACCTTGGAGGACAAGTATCCTATCAGGAAAGGTTTCCTCGATGGACGTGAAACAACTCCGAAGATGCGAGAAATACTCGTCGACTGGCTGGTGCAGATGCGTTTGAAATTCAAAATGCGTATTGAAACACTTTATATGTGTGTAAGTCTTATTGACAGATACTTACAGGATAACAAGGTGGGACGTAATACATATCAGTTAGTTGGGACATCTGCATTTTTGTTAGCTGCTAAATACGAAGAGACGTTCTATCCCTGCATGTATGATTTGAAGTTCATTGGCGGTCGCATTTATTCTGGGAAAAAAATTCTACAAATGGAGAGAGATATACTGGTTAAGCTCGAATTCGGTCTGGGTCGCCCCTCATCCATTGAATTTTTGAGGAGGTATGGTCAGATCGCTAAGGTACGCAGGGTTCACCATGTCTTGGGTAAGTATATGTTGGAGCTGGCACTTATGGAATACGGCATGAGCCACGTAAAACCATCGCTTCAGGCTGCTGCAGCCTGTTGTCTATCAATGGGAATTGTCAATGGCATTAGCGACTTGTCGAGTCTGTGGAATCCAACCCTCATTTATTATACGGGTTACGAATATGCTGACTTCGAAGGCCTTGTAGTTTGCTTGGCAAGAATTTTAATCAAAAGTGAGACTTCCAGCTTGCAAACTATCAGGAGGAAGTATGCAGGGCCGGAATGTGCAAAAATAAGTACTAGTTCTTTGTTGAAGGGGTCTCTTGTGAGGAACTTTGCCCGTATGACAACTTTATAGTAATATTATTTGATTATTCTGTTTTAATATTTGAATAAATATATTTGATAGGCACTGTTTTTAAATTTTTGCTTCTTTGTCCTTTATTGAAGGTGAAGATGACGTCATGATTCGAACAGATGAGAAAGTGCTATAATATACTTTATAGCCGGAAAATATTAATTAATGATGAAGCCCTTGCTCTGTAATAACAGTACTGTTATTCAAAAGTGACAGCGTTTGAGTTTAAACAGTGGATCTTTATCTGAGAACATTTTCAGGTGTAGTGGTGTTCGTGAAAAATAATTTCATGCAATATTCCCATGTGAAGGCTGAAAGAAACAAGAATAAAATATTATCTGAAAAACGAGAATATTCAACAAGAATATAGACATATGTCATACCGTGGAAAACGTCTCTTGGTATATCATCTATAATGGAAAATTTGACCTATTTATGTTAATAAGTAATGTGTGTATAAGTAATCAAAGCGAAACAACTCAGCTGAATGAGTGTATATAATATCTCCAAAATACAAATCATGAAATTATAAGACAACAACTCAAATTAATTGGTGCTCCGGCTTCATTGATTCCAGTGGCGCATTTGCTTTTTGAGCTGCAGGAAATCCCGGAGAAACCTGTAGCATCACATCATCTGAAGATATTGATCTGCCTCTCTCATAAAACAAAATGTGGAGTGTCTTCACAGGCTCCAATGAATTCAATACATATAATTGTTTAAAAGGAAAAGCGGATGAAATAGATCGGTAATGTACAAAGATTCTTGAAATGTAGGAGATATTATAATTTATCATTAATAACAGATCAAACAAAGAATCAAATATATATCAACAGTAAATAACAGAGGAAGAATTTCGGTATTCTTTTCAGTTATTTTTCATTAACCTACAAAAAAGCCAATGCGCTCCGAAAAATAAAGTAGATAAGAATAAATCAATACCATAGAATGTCAGCAGACTCGAATAAAGAAAGAAAAATAAATTATGAAAAATTTGAATTGCAGAGGGCTAACAAAACAATAAATAAATAAAAAAAAGATGTTACAAAGTTACCAATAAAATATTTCATATTCTAGAGTTTATTAAGATCAAATTCACATTTCAAAAATTATTTCAGACCTTTGAAGTTTACATAAACAAGCCCATTAAAAGTCCAGGATGATTTATTGAAATGAGCAGGAACTTTCTTGAACAAATTGAAGTTTTCAACGATAAGCAGCTTTGTAAACATAATAGTTGTTCCTTTAAGATTCTTCTTGTTAAATATTTAATTTCTCGTCCAACGGCGGCAAAACTGAATTACTAGTGGCCTTGGTTTCTTGGCTTGAGCAGTTTTTTCCCTAGTCTATACATCTGACTGATATCGTGTTTAGTGATATCGGTTCCCATTTTAGCATACAAAAATTTCGAGATAATATCAAATTGATTTGAATCTCCCTCATCAAGGCCATGAATGACAAGATAATTGAAGTTTCTTTGGATTTCAAATCTATTTACTCTTGAAGTTACTTCTATTACGTCTTTACGTAAAGACTCTTCATATTTTTTTCAAAGGAATATAGCCTTTCAAGAAAAACTTCGATATCAAGATAAGTTGTACTTGCTGTTTGTTTTGTTGGGATATTATTCCTGATCTCCGAAAGTCCCTTCTGGAATTGTTCACTAAGCTTATCAACAAGGCAGTTAAGTTCTTTTATAGTAATGGAACCTTCAGGCATTTCGAGAAGTTATAACACAGTTACTAAACTGTTATAAATGACAGTTCTGTATATATGAATGAGGAACAATTCAACCTAGCACTGACAAACTGATAAATTTGTTAAATGTATCGGAGCGAACACAAAACGTCTATTCAGTACGGCGGACCATCACAGAATCATTTGCTATTGAAGAAAAAAGTGCAGTATTACACCGATTAGAAGCCGGTGAATCAAATGCAAACGTGTCAGGACTTCTACTCATGATCAGTTAGATAAGGCATTGCGAAACAATGTAAAATGTAGCTTAACTTCAAACCCAGATGATTTCAACGAAGAAGGCGACGTGTCGCTGAGCATTTGGGCGAGGGCTATTGATATGCATCAGTTACCCATAACAAACGAGGACGTTGAAGAATACGCGTGTGTCGGTGATGCTGTCGCCAGTTGTGAGGAACCGTCTGATGAAAACATTGTGGAAAATATAATTGCCAATGACGCGAATAGCAAAGATAATGACGGTGATGATGACGCACCACAGGAGATTTATCCAACCTTGAGTGTGTCTGATGCTCTGAAGGCTGCGGAAACGTTCAATGTGTTTGTTCAGACTAACTTCCATGACGATGTTATGAAAACAATGATGTCGCGAATTCATAATGATGTACGAAATTCTTACTACCGAACAAAAGTTTGCCAAAAACAAACTCAAATAACAGAGTTTCTACGTCAGTAACACAGTTTTTTTCGTGCATTGCGTGTGTACTTTATCTCTTCGTATTACTGTACATAATGTAAGTGTACATGTTCGTTCATTAGGATATTTAAGAACTATTAAAATAAAGCATATGTGAATGCCATAAAATATTTTATTCACCTTTTTATCAGCAATGGATCAGCTAAATGAAAAATTAATGAACTAATGTACACTTTACTACCTCAAAACTAATTCGCTTTGTGCGTCGTCCAGTTAGTACGAAATAGTATATCCGGTCCCTTGAAGGTCTTCATATCTACTGTATACTGAAACGTTATTGTTCGAGATGATTCGGTATGTATTCTATCCCACATATAAGGGAGGAGAGGTTGTCATTCTGATGTGGGAGCTGATCCAGTTGGGAGAGTTACCACCGAAAATAAAGTATCTCATGAACCAAGAGTGTCCACGTCACGCATTGCAAGACAATTTGACTCGAAACGTGATGAAAAACATCAGTATGTGGCGCTCAGTATCAATACATTGTATACCATTATACTGCGAAACGTTAGGAAATAAGAAGTTTAGGTCTCTATGTGATTTGATCCAGTAAAGTGAAGTAGTGTGTACTCTGAATTTGAACAATTTTAAATTTTAAAGTTTCCTTGAAAACAGTTATCGCCATGAATACACGAAGGGGAAATAAAGAAATGGGTGATCTACAGTCAATGATGAAACCATTGGTCACCAAATTGTGCAATTCAGAAGATTTTCTCTCTCATTTATCCAAAGCCATAACAGAAACGATAAGTAAGAAATTTGATGCAGAATTAAAAATGTTGAAAGAAGAGAATGCTGAACTGAAAGAGCAGTTGAAAGATCAAGCTGGAATTATTTCGACACTCGTAAATCAGCAAGAAAAATGTGAACAAGTTATGAGAAGTAAGAATATTAGACTCTATGGGTTAGAGGAAAATGTGAATGAGGATAGTTTGAAATGTGGTTTGGAAGTTTTCAATCACAAAGTTAACCTAAATACAAATAGTTCCGACGTTGAGAAATGTTATTGTATAGGTAAATATGATCCTCAGAAATCTCCTCCATTATTTATTCGTTTTACCACGAATTATTATGAAAATATTGTATATAAGAATAAGAAAAATCTGAAGAATAATGGTATCACGGTTAGAGAAGACTTAACGCCTGCTCAAAATACATGTGTGAACAAATTTTCCGCAGATTATTCTCAAATATGATCATGAAGAATCAGTCATCAAGATAAGCAAAGTGGCAGATTTTACTGAATTATGAACTCATGTTCTGCTTTGTTTTTTTTTTTTGACTAGGTCACGGTTATTATTATCATCCGTAGATTACCTGTTTACCAAAATGTTTTCACATCAGGTCAATACATATGCAAGTTAGAAACTATTGTTATTTTTCTTTGCAGCTGATACGAATTATTTGAGCTATCGGTTATTCAATTTCTCTTTTTACAACAGCTGAACTTTTTTTCCTTTTTATTTGAAAATAGGTATTCAGGATAAAGATCGGTGACGAAGTACTATTTATTTGCATTAGTTGTGGAATCCCTTAAAATAGGAAGTTTGAATGTGAGATCGCTCCTCCCATCACTTCAAGAAGTTCATCAACTATTATCAGAAGGATAATTTGATATTTTTATGATATCTGAGATGTGGCTTCATTATGATAGTAATAATGACTTACTGAACCTAAATTATTCAAGATAGATCGCGAAACTAGAGGTGGTGGTTTATGTATTTTTATCAATAAGGTACTGAGGGGGGAATTACTCATCAGCGAAGGCAAATCCTACGAGCAGCTCTGGGTAAAAATAACTATTAAAAAAATAACTTGGACGGTAGGAGTTATTTATAGGCCTCCTCTCCAAGATATAAACGAATTTCTGGATGAATTTGAAAGTACACTGTTTTTAGTATATGCGAAAGTAGATAAAATACTATGCACTGGTGATTTTAATATCAATTTAATGACTAACGAATGTTTGAGAGCGTAAAAATTCATATCTATCTTAGAGTCTTTTTGTTTAAAACAAATAGTAGTAACTCCAACAAGAATTTGGAATAATACAGCTCTTCTTGATTTAATAATAATTCATGAAGCAGAATCTGTTTCTGAAGTGATGTCCATAGACACAAACCGTATTATGGACAATTTGCTCGTGGCTTGCAAAGTAAGAGTAGACGGACAAAAGGTAGGTCCCAAGATGGGACCTATGAAGATATAGGGGAGATCCTTGTACCTTGGGACTCCATGTACCTCGGTACAACTTTATGATCATTACAAAATTCAGCCTGAGAATGGCCTCAAGCGACATCTAGCGGTCATTTAAAACAACAATTCGATTGCACTCCACAAAGTCGGCCATTTTGACTCGTCACGTCATTGCGGTACATTGTCAAATTTTTTGCTTGCGTTTTTTTTTCATATGCGTATTAATTGTTGTGTTTCCAGAAAATTTTCAAATCAAGTAATCTGATATGAGTATAATTAGGTGACAACTACATTTGTAATAACTTATGTTACTTTTTGCAAAATAAACGAAATTCGTACCTTGGGACAGTGATATTTGATAACCTTGGGACTGTCCCTAGGTAGAAGCATTTGATATATTCTATAGCCCAGTCTAGTTTACTTATAATTATTCTTTTCACTATTATTTTATATGCTTCGGAGTAAAAATAACGTTGTTAGACCCCAATCAATTGCAGAAAATGTTGAAAATGCTGTTATAGAGGTGATTGAAAGACGATGTTCTATACGAAAAGCTGCTGAAGAGTGTAAGGTTCCAAAGAGCATACCTAAGCACACCTAAAGAGCAATTTTTGAAACTAGCATATCAGTATGCAGTAGCTTTGAAGGAAACATATCCAAGTGCTTGGGATATAAATAAGCAAGCTGGCAAGACTTTTTATGAATATTTCATTAAACGTCATCAAAATTTGACCCTGCGAAAACCCGAAGCTACCAGCCTTGACCGTGCCACAGCCTTCAACAAGGCTAATGCCAATGAATTTTTTGAAAAATACAAAGGCTTGCTGATGAAATATAATATTGACGAATATTGACGAATTTGGGCTACCTACTGTGCACACGCTGTTGAAAATTTTAGCGCCAAATGGATGAAAACAAGTGGGAACTGTGACATCAGCAGAAAGTGGTAATAATGTCACAATTATTGCTTGCGTTGATGCCCGTGGCAATTCGGTACCTCCTTGCATGATATTATCGCGAGTTCACTTTAAGAGCCACATGACTAATGGTGCTCCTCCGGAGATGCTGAGACTTGCTAATGTTAGTGGATGGTCCAACTCCGAGAAATTTTAAGACCTTTTAAAGCATTTTATAAAATATGTAAGACCTATTGAAGACAATAGAGTGCTGCAGATCAAGAATAATCATGAGAGTCACCTATCAATAAAAATAATAATTGTATAGTGATGTTCACATTCCTTCCACACACAAGCCACAAGTTACAACCTTTAGATTGAACTGTTTTTGGTCCACTTAAGAAATATTATAACAAAGCTTGTAATGAGTGGCTTATGCAGCATCCAGGTATGCCACTAACAATATATAATATTGCTGACTGAATGCTTTGGAATTGCTTACCCATTAGATTTCACGCCATCAAATATTCAAAATGGGTTTAAAGTTACTGGATTATGGCCATTTGATGATAATATTTTCGGCAAAGATGAGTTTTTAAGCTCATTTGTAACCGATAGGCCTTTCATAAATGATGACACCATAACAAGCACACCAAACGTTTTTGAATTTCAAGAAAATGTGATTTATCTGGACCATCGAACCCTCACATTGTGGAACAACAAACATATATTATTCAGTCCAACACAGAATCGTCAGCAGAACATATTGTAATAAACACAGAAACAGACGATAACATTAAGTCACCAGAAGTTCTTCGCTTTTTTCCAAAGGCCCCACCTAGAAAAAATAAAACTACTCGTAACAGGAAAGGTAAAACAAGAGTTTTAACCGATACTCCTGAAAAACTGGAATTGGAGCAGTTTACTGTGGAAAAAAGGAAAAATGCATTACAAAAAAATATGAAGACTGTAAAAAAGAGAGTTTTCAAGAAAGAAATTGAATAGTCTGTTTCAGAGGAAGACACTAATGTGATTTTAGAAAGTGACGATCTATGTGATGATGATCAAGAGGAAAATAATTGTGACGGATGTGGAGAAAATTATTTTGTTACCTCACGTGAAGAAGACTGGATTCAGTGTGTTACTTGTCGCTTCTGGGTGCACGAAGATTGCACCAGTTTTGATAATTATTGTCAAAAATGTGGTCCAAAGCCCAAAAAATAGGATATATTTTATCGAGACAAGACAATAGTCTTGTCTCAATCCGCCTTAGTTCGTAAATTAATTGTTAATTAGTGGTAATAACCAAAGATCCAAAGCATGTTAAGTTCTTAAACTGAATTAGGTATATGTGAAATCTTTATTCTTACTAATTTTTGAGAGAAAGTGATTATGAATAAATGCTTTTAAAAAAACTAGGCTTTTTATTACTTATGCTTTCTAAGAGTTGATTTTTCAGTTGTCACTTTTTATCTGACAGATAAGCATATATGGGTCATATAGATATTTGTCCCAAGGTACAAATATCGGTGTCCCAAAGTACAAGCCTTACTTTGTACCTTGGGACATAAAACTCAATCAGTTTTTTTTAATTTTCTCACAAATAAATCATCGTGTGTATTTTCCTAGCATTAGAATATTTCGATGATCATATTATTATACAGTATCAAAAAAATCAATCCTTTAAGTCAGCTCTTGCTCAAATTATAAAGGTTCGAAGAAAATTGTCAAAAAGTACAAGGATCTCCCTTACGCAACTATGTTAATGGTGCAATAAAACGTGAAAAAATGCTTACTTCTGTTATGAATTTGAAAAGTGTAATAGAAAAAAGCTCTGGAAATCACTGAAATACCATAAAATCGTGAATGTAATATCGACAGATATTCCTGATCATCTGAAGGATCCAGAAAAAATCAATGATTTTTTGGTGAAGACTATCCAGTTTTCTAAACCTTCAGATGCACTTTTAAACTTCTATAAGGAAAACCGATTGAATAATTCAAATTTTGAGTTTCTAGAAGTGAATGACGTATTTGTTTACACAACTATTTGTGAGATCAGTACAAATGCTATGGGCTGTGATCAATTAAACTTGAGATTAATCAAATTATGCTGCCTCATATAATCACTTATGTAACTCATATAATAAATAACTGTCTTTCTGAAAACGTTTATCCCTTTGTGTGGAAGAGTACAGTGGTTGAGGTTTTGCCGAAAAAAAGTAATATTACTGAGTTTAGAGGCTAGCGTGGAATCAGTATTTTGCCAACATTATCAAAAGTTTCAGAAAAGGCAATGAAATTACAGTCGAGAGAATATCTTGCGAGGAACTCATTGATGCCAAATATACAGTGTAAATTCAGAAAAGGTCATAGTTGTACAACTGCACTCCTATATATTAGTGATGACATAATGGAGCAACGTATTAGGGTGAGTGAACGATATTGGTTCTCCTCGATTTTAGCAGAGCATTCAATACCTTGAATCATAAACTCTTCCTCAATATCTTACATTATTGGGGGTTATCTGATAACGCTGTCAAACATGTGGGCAGTTATCTGGAAGGTAGAAAGCAGCACGTTTGGATTTCAAGTCTCAGGATCAGTTTTGGGTCCATTGATCTTTACTATTCACTCGTCAACCTTTCTAAGGAAACTCAAAACCTGTAATGTATATCTTTACGCTGACGACACTCAATTTCATCACAGTTTTTATCCAGAAGATGTCAAAGAAGCCTGCGGAGTCATAGACTCTATTATTAGACACTTTATTGAACTAGCAACTCCACACTTGCCATTTATTAAAACAGAAAAATCTAAAGTTCGGGTCATTTTCGGGTCAGAAATCAATAGCAGTAAAATTATCAATTCAGTTGAAATTCACATAAATGCAGATACACTCCATGTTGTTGATGAAGCCAGAAACCTTGACGTTTTATTTGATTCTCATATGAGGTTTGAAAAGCACACCAACAAACTCATTCAATGAGCCTATGCCTCCCTTGAACTAATATATGGTAATAGGCACTGTCTATCAATTGAATTGAAAAAAATGTTGTGTGAGAGCTTAGTACTAGCATAATTGAATTTTGCAGATACTCTTTATGGGCCGAATCTAAAAAGTCACTACAAACAAAAAATTCAGAGAGTCCAGAATTCTTGTTTGAGACTCATATATGGAATAAAAAGAAGAAACGGAACATCTCACAAGCTCAAGGAAATAGGATGACTGAATATGGAGAATAAGAGAAAACTACATGATGCCTGCCTCTATCACAAGATTTTCTTAAAGTCCCTTCTTACCTGCATAGGATGTTCATAATATTAACATCAGGTTCGAAGGCTCTTCAACATCTCCCATTTTCAAAACCCAGTTATTCAAACGCTCCTGCAGTTACCAGATAGCTGAAGTATTCTATGTCAAAAAACTGCCATCCTCTCTGTTTGAAATGAAATTGAGATTATATGTTTTTCAAAATCAATAAGACGTTTCACCATTCCGCTTTTCTATCTTCTTTTATTATTTTCCTCTTCGAGCGATTCTTGGCCAATAATAGTTCGCCTAGTTTTGTATCATCGCCAGTCACTGATCTTTATTCATGTATATGATATGCTACTTCAATACCCATGCAGAGATTTTTTTAGGTTGAGTGGAAGAACAATTTAGCAGTTATTTGCATAGCTGCGAAAATTGAACTTCGCCTTTTACTATAACTTTATATATGTGGTTAGAACTTAATATTTTTATTTTTTTGTGTGGTTGTAGTATAATAAAATTAACTGAATTTTGTGATGTAATCGGTTAAAAACTGAATACAATTTTTTGTGAGATTTTACAAAAAAGTTCTGAGGTATACTTCATTTTTGATACACTCGTGGGAAAACCGAATGTTTTATGTTATTGAAGCAAATGGTAGAATCATTTTGCAATACCAAGTGGTCAAAAACGAGTAGAGGATTTCTTGAAATATTTCATGGAATCTCACAAAAAAATATTTCTTGAATAATTCGATTTAATTGTCAAAAAATAACATTGAT
This sequence comes from Leptinotarsa defecta, assembly GCA_015342085.1. NCBI lineage: Eukaryota > Metazoa > Arthropoda > Insecta > Coleoptera > Chrysomelidae > Leptinotarsa > Leptinotarsa defecta. Next base: position 4,073 of record WOGO01002817.1, on the reverse strand, counting down.
TTGAATAAATATCCAAAGTTGGTCATTGGAAGACCCACTGAAATTCTATTGGCCAAAAACTCATCTGATTTAGGATACATATTGAAATAAAATACTGCTTTCCAACTTTAAATAAAATGAAAAATAATTAACTGAACTTCAAAATGAATGGTTGCTTTGCCACGCTCGTAACCAGTTCCACTTGAACAGATTACATCTGCCTCAATAAAAATAGTTTTGGGTTAGGCAATAGAAATACTCCCTAAAATTCTGTAGAGTAGCCAAAATAATCATCAAACGGAAATGAGAGCTCTTCAAAGCTAATACAGGTAGCATTATTTGAAGAGACTCTATCAGTGGGATCGCTAAAGAAAAACCACTAGAAGTATTCAGAGTCAACTACGGAGCAGATATCGATAATTGCAAGGAAGCTTGCTGGAGTATTGGGCAGATATAGAACTACCTATCAATCTAGCAACTCCTCAAGCCCCAAAGGAATTTATAGAACGAATAGGAGTGCAAACCGTCATCAACGATTTACAGGAACCAGAGATATTGCAAGTCTTTAGACTAGGTAGACACACAATGATACAAGAGGTACTGATAGCCGCAATATAGTTTAAGGCTGCGAAAATTACTTACGGGAAAAATATTTCGTTTAGAGAAGCAACGTTGAAGGAAGAAATTAAGCAGTATGTACAAAACATCTTTGAATTAGGCGAGTCTTATGAGAACATTGGTAAACAGTCAGTTCAAATCAGAGCACGTATTTTGATTGTTTATTCAGTATGATTTGTGTGATTGAATGAAATTTATAAACTTGTGAGCGTACCACATATTATGTGTCCATTAATAAAACACTCCTAGACGAAAATCTCAAGTTTCGCTTATTCGGCATCTTGTCAGGAATTCAAATTATTTCATACAGAGACTGTAACTATTTGTATTTTACTTTTCTCCATAGATACTACATCATATAACCTTTGAATTTCCATCTGAATAATAAATATCGAATACTGGGATATGGACCTAACATATACTCTTGAATTGTAAATTAACAATAATGAATAAAACATTAATTTCGATGAAGCATTGAAGAAACGAAATGAAATAACCTGCACTTTGAAATATCAAACATGCAATTCTGATGACTGGGGACGTCAACGTACCTGAATATGTGTCATATTCAGAAACAGATCGTAGTAGCTCGCATACTACTTTGTTGAACAATATGTCAGAGTTTTTTGGCTTATTGCAAAATAACTTTGTTTTCAATGAGATGCACAGCCTTTCAGACCTGGTGTTCTGCAATCACTTCTGTCTCGTTGAAAAATCCCTAGATCCTTTAGCAAAAGAGGACTATCATCATCCTGCTTTGGAAATAACATGCGAACTGAATTTCAAAACTAACTCGAAGAATAAGTTTGCATCATGTTTCCAAGAAGCATACAATTTAAAAAAGCTAACTTTCCACTCACGTATGAGCTGAATCTCAATCTCGATTGGACGTTTCTGAATGCGTTTCGCAATGAAGATGATGTCTATCTTCACTTTTATGAAAAATTATAAAGTGTATTTGATTGCTGCGTGCCAAAATTCTCGATAAAATCTAAAATAATTATCTAGCCTACTTTGATGGTGCATTGATGAAGAAAATTAGAACTTGAATAAAATTTTGGGGTAAATACAAAAGAAACGGCCACATTCACGCTTTTCAGGAATTGAAACGTCTCGGGCAGAGATCAAAAGAGTCATTAGAATAGCTTATAAAAATTTCATTCAGAAACCTAAGAGCCAGATTATCCATAACCCCAATAAGTTTTGGTCATTCATTAAAAAGTCAAAATATACGAATAGAATCGGAGATAAAATGTTACATGAAGGCAAGCTACTCTATAATCCCTCAGATATTTTTGATGATTTTGCAGATTTCTTCAGTGGTTCTTATTTAGTGTCAACATCAAGTGACCATGCGAACAACAGTAGTGATATCCCAGCTCAGTAATCAAAAACTGATCATATTCCAGCATTTATCATTAAAGATTGTGCCTCAGCTCTGGTTGAACCACTAAAAACGAACAAAAAATGAGAGAAAAGTGAGATAAACAATTACAGACCAAGTTCTATCACATGCAACTTTTGTGAAGTGTTTGAGATGCTTCTTGAGAAGACAATTTATTGTCATGTCAGCAACATTATCAGCCCCAACCAACAAGGTTTCATGAAAGGACGTTCAACCACCACCAATATATTGCAGAGGGTATTGATTGTCAGTCTAAGACTGATGTCATCTACATTGATTTTTCTAAAGCGCAGACTTGACCACAGTATCCTGATCAACAAGCTTTCGACTTTTGGGTTATCTAATGAAATAATTACCCCCTTCAAATTGTATTTTTACAACCGTGAGCAGTACATCCAACTCTGGTGTACCACAAGGATCAAATCTAGGACCTTTACTGTTCAATATGTTCATTAATGATATTGGAGCTGAGATTGATGTCAATTTTCTTTTATACGCAGATGACTTGACATTCTATCATAATGTAACATGTTCTAATGATTGTGAACATTTCGCCCTGAATTTAAATCGCGTTGCTTCATGGTGTTGGAGGAATAATCTATCTCTCAACATATCCAAATGTAATGTAATGTCTTACTCATTGAAAACGAACTTGAATTCATACAGCTACGTCATAAACAATCAAGTTCTGGAGCGTCCTGGCACACTCACTGATCTAGGTGTTACTTTTGATTCACCCCTCTCTTTCAATAAACATATTGACACTACTCTAGCAGCAACTTATCGCATGTATGGATTCTCAGTTAAAAATACCCTATTATGTACCCTATTATGAATTGCTTGTAACTCACAATTTTTATAGTTTCGAGGTAAGGCGTAAATATTATTCATTTCTTTTTTTATTGAAGGTCATAAATAATATCATCACCTACTCTCAACTGTTACATATGTTGAATTTTTGGGTTCCTAGACGGTCATCTAGGAATAGTGTCACATTTTATCTCAACACTTCGCGTACAAATATAATGAAAAAATCTCCTGAACGAATTGTTTTTAGATAATTTGATCTCCAATTTATTTAAAGTGCCATACCTCTAATTCTGTTAGTCATATCTCAGATATATTCAACTGTCAGATTATACAAATCAAAAGACATTTCTTACCTAACTGAGAGTTCTGTTTTTTTTTTATATAGATTCACAAATTATATCATGTAAGGACATATTTGTAAATGACAATGTTACTCCCTATTCTGTAATTGGGTTCATCCTGAAGAATAGTGCACGAAATAAATAACTTTTTTCAACCTATCTGGCATTCGAAAATTGAAAACGTTTTCTGAATGTTAATTCTCACAGAATCGCCTTTCAAATTTCAGCTGATTTGTTTTCTCATATCATAGTGTATTTTTTCAAATACTTATAGTGATACATGGGAGAGAGTAAATACTCAGACAAAAATGAATGATATTTCATTTCATGAAACAGCGATCATCATTAATTATCGAGTGAAACCACTGACGTTATTGCGAATTTGATATTAAATCCTATTTGGGAACGAAAACAAGGAAGCAGGTGTTTTGTGATATTCTGAGACCTCATATTAATGAAACAAGACAGGTAAATTCTCGGTAATAACTCCACGGCTTTTCTTATAACTGAACTGGGGAGAAGGTTTTGTCTGGATAATTTGGTGAATTATCTGGAAATGAGCTCCGACAGGAAGTCTCCAGCTCATTGTGGAATATTTGGAACGCGAAATTCAATTATATAATTGTGTTGGGTTGTGTTGAGGAAACATTTTTTTCTACGGATGGTATACTATGTGCTACTTCTCTCATCACTTTCATACGTTCAAAACAAAAGATTTCTCACGCAGTGAGAAATATCCGCCATTACAGTAAGAAATAATTTCTCACTGTTATCACGATAACCCAAGTCAGTCATGAATTGTTACCTGTCAGATTGATATGACACGTTCTCCATGTTGACAACGCTACGCCGACGATTCACGTGCAATATCCAAGTAGCCCATTGTCGGCGTCTCCATAACAACAAAACCGAAGTACTGC
>WOGO01002816.1:0-20514 GCA_015342085.1 Leptinotarsa defecta | reverse complement strand
GCAAGATCTCAGCTTGGGACCACTCGATGTTGTGTTGATGGGTCCAAACATGGTCTGCTATTCCTGATTTGCTGGTTTCCCCTCGCTGTGTGTGTTTTTTGAGCTCGGCAATGCGAATATTCAATGGCCTCTTAGTTTCACCAATATAGGATTTTCCGCACTCACAGGGTATCCGGTAAATGCATGCAATTCTTGGAATCGCAGTCCGCGTTTGGTGGTCTGGTTGTTTTCCACTTAGTGTCGGTCCTCTTCACCAAAACGTCTAAGAATGGCAATTCGTTGTGGATTTCTTGCTCCATTGTGAAAGTGATGGAAGTTCTCACGCTGTTGATGTGTTTAAGGAAGGCGTCTATTTCAGTTTTCCCATGGTTCCATATTATGAAGTTGTCGTCAACATATCTCAACCAGACTCGAGGTTTCTTGTGGGCTTCTTCAATGGCCAGAGTTGCAAACCACTCCATATATATGTTGGCTATGACTGGTGAAAGTGGCGATCCCATTGGCAGTCCATCATCTTGTGTAAAGAATTCGTCCTTCAGTTGGAAATAACAGTACACATTATTCTCGTAATTCCATAATTACTTCTATAGGTAGATTCGTTCTCTCTTTCAGGTTTCCGTCTCTGTATGATTTGGAGTGCTTCTTCGATCAGAACGTTGGTGTGAAGGCTTTCAACGTCGAAACTAATCAATTGATTTCTCTGTGTGACTTCAATTGATCCTAGAAGTTCGACAAAATACCGTGAATTCTTCACAAAAGACGATATTTTTCCTTGTAATGGTTGTATTATGGGAAGTAAAAATCTAGACAAGTTTTGAGTAGCCGAATCTGTGGATCGGTGTGATCGGTCTAAGAGGAATGTCCTTCTTGTGTATTTTGGGTAATCCATACAAGTGAGGGGGCTTACTGTGGTGCGGTGTTAGCGATGATCTTTCCTTGTCCGAAAAATAGACTTGCTGTTTTTCAAAATCTGGTACAACTTCCTTTCAATTGATGCAGTAGAGTCCCGTACGATCTTTGTATATCGTTCCTTCTGAAGAACCTCTTCGATCTTCTATTCGTAGAGAACAGTATCCATCAACACAATATCATTCACCAGAGTTCGAACTCTGTGTCTCAATTTTTAGTGATGGATGTTCCCATTTACCTGCGTTGCTGCCACTACCTGTGTAGTCATGTGCTGAGTTATGCTTCTGGAGTTGAGCGGTCTGTTTGCATCATCCCTTTTCTTCATATTACTAGATCGTTTTTCAATTTCGATAGCCTCTCTGATTGTTCACGAGTAAAAGTTTTCATTGCTTGCTAGTATTTTTGTGTTATCGAAATTGTGTCCTGTCTACAATATATATTGAAAGATAGAAGACGTGGTGACTTTTCCCTTCATTGCTAGTTTTGTTCATCTTTTTGTAAGTTGACTTTCTGTTGGTCTGGCCGATGTAAGTATTCTCGCAATCGTGGCACGGTACTTCATACACTCCTTGTGACTCCAGTGGTATCTGATCCTTAGGATTACGGAGCATGGAACTTATTGTCCGTTCCGGTACCAGATTGAAGGGAAGTACCTGTAAGACCAAATCTAGCAGATACTTTCCTTTGATCTCTTTTTTATAAAAAATATGTCGATGATATTATCATATCCCTTCCTCAAGATGGAATATCTGAGACTGTGGATCTTCAATAGTTATGATCCTTACATACAGTTCATTATCGAAACTGATAACAAAGAACAATGGGTTTCTTGACACTAAGGTAATGAGAACACCAGATAATACTCTACTCATAGATTGGTATCGTAAGCCTATCAGTTCTGGTATGTTGGTGAACTATTGGTCATACCATAAGCAGTCGACGAAAATTAATTTGGTCAAGCAAATGAAGAACCGCATTCTCTAGATTTCCGATCTTCCTTTTTATTACGAAAATTTGAATATACTTTCCTAATTATTTATTAATAATTCTTACCCAGATCCTCTATTTAAGAAAATCTCATTCAGTACGTCAACCAGTGACGTTCAAATCAACAATAATAACCAGTTGGATATAAATCCTTTACAGTCTGACAACGTCACAATTGGAGCTGATCCATCTCCAGTTCCTATACTTTTCTTTACTACATAAAAATGATATAACACAGGAGTTATGCAAAATTTTCAAAGATTTGAATGTGAAAATAGCTTTCAGAACCATATTAACCATAAATGAATTATTTTCGAAACACAAAGATAGAAGTCTTAATAACTTTCAATCTCAATTAATCTATTCCATTCCTTCTTCACATTGTGGTAAAGAATATATTGGTCAAACGTCAAGACTACTCAAAGACAGAATCAGTTCACAAAAAAGTGATAGAGGATTACATCGTGAGAGATGTGCTCTTGATAATCTTTTCTCAAAAGAAGGTCACAAAATTGACTATAATTCAACTAAAATTTTATCAACTGAAAGAAATACATCTAAAAGATTGTTTATGGAAATGTTTTTGGTGTTGTTATTTGGTGTCTCATTGAGTTGCTTATAGAACAGCAGATGTCTCTGATCACACTTGCACCATAACAGTTCTCCTTTGTTCCATAGTTTCATCATCGACAAACTGACACACTATTTCAAACTGAATCACATGACTGCTGTCATTGTCAATTGTTTTTTGTCTCTCTTTTTGTTCTTCAACCACATGGCTTTTTTGTTTAAGGAAAATCTGTTTGAAATATGTTTTTCCGTTAATCAGCTGTCGCGCCCATACAAACGACAACTCTCAAAAGTTGAGAACTTGTGCGATCTAAGGACTGACGAGGTCTTACCTTTTAACGTGTGATCCCTTACATGGTAATCCATAATTTTTAAAACAAATTAACGATTTTCAGTAAATTTTAATTCAATAATTTTCTTTATATCCTGTGAGGAGTCAACCTCTTTTAATGTATTGACTTGTTTTATTGTATTGACATGTTTCAATTGTTTAAATGTAACATCCTTTTCGACACGGCCATCCTCACTTTGAGGAGTTTGAGGCTTTTCATAATAATTTTTATATTGTACTATCATCATACAAATGTTGTAGCTCTTCCTTGAAGATGATAATAAATTTTATCGAAATATTGGAATATCAAGACACGTATTACATTCTGTGTGTGTAACATAACTTTTAAAAAATGAACATATAAGATACGTTTATGTAGTATGATCCATGAATTGAAACTCATGTAAAATAAACAAAAAGATTCAAAAAATATTGGTAATATTTCTGAATGAGGTGTAGAAAAATATATTCCAATGATTCTAAAGCACATAAAAATATCCATGATAATAAAACAATTTCCACACTACTAACTCAACTGAAGGCGCGTTTCGTTACACACACTAGCATTCTCAGTCTAACTCGTACAATAAACTATTCTACAATGCATTTTATGCAAGAGTAGTAACATAATTTAATTAGTTAATAATGGTGGTTCTCAGAATTCTATGAGAATGAGTTTAATACTGGTGAGTGATTAACTTCTTGTTGGTTGTTCAATAGATTTTTTTTGTTTTCGTTTATCAATTTCCAGGATTCCAGCAGGTTCAATTCTTATCTATCTCAAAAAAGGGCTTTCACAAAAGGGCTATATGACTATAATGAACTAAAGATTGGCTTCGAAGTAAGACAACATGATTTCAGTTATCAATAAAGACCACTTTTTCATTTGTGAAGACCATTCCAATGTAGATAAATTTGTTAATAATTTGGTAACGAGTGAAATCAAACCTTTTTTATTTTGAATTAATCGTCCAAAAGAACACTGTAGTTCTCATAACAAGTAGTTTGAGTTAGCCACACTTCGAATAGTTGTATTTTGTTGGAATATATACTGAATTGCAACTTACATTCACCCTGTATATATTCATGTGGTTGCTAAATGTTGTTATTGAAAAGTTTAGTTTGTAATTTTTTTAATTAAAGTTTGACTGTCATGTATAATTTTGTATTCCTCAAGTCAATTAAAGTTCTACTTCAACTTTGCTATTTCACTACTATCCACAGTTTCAAATATAATCTACCACAGGTTATGGGCCCAGAAACACAGCAGTGAAATATCGGTGAATTAAGTTGAGATAAGAGATAAAACTTTTTCATTGGGTGAAATCTTGTACCTGTTTGTCACCGCACGCACACAATGCGTAGGACACTCTTTTGGGCACAGTTAAATCTCCAGTCAAACCAGCAGAAACAGCAAAGAAGGATGTAAAAGAAGCATACAAATGTTTGATGTAGTCTGTTAATGGAACTGAATACACCTCCCAGAATCTCATTGTTTCTAGCCTGATTTCACAAGTCAGACAACTGATAAACCTATGTTATAGTTCAAAGTAGATGGGGGATAAGCTTTAAAGTATCTTTGAGCAAAGTACGAAACGAAGGCAAGATAGACTGGTCAATAAATTCTTTGGAATCAGAGAAAAGGATCCCCTAGAAAGCATAGCTGAACACATGATAAAACTTGAAAAGTTTTGGATAAAACTTCAAGACAAAACTTGGGAAGAGGACAAAGTGAAGTTGCCGGAGTCGTTATTCATAAATAGAGTACTCAATACTTTTTCTCAAGATTATTTTGAATTCCTGAATGCATGGGAGTTTGTCCGTAAGGAGCAAAGAATATTCAGTTACTTCGTGAAAGATTATGCACTGAAACACGAATAAAAAATTTACTCCGAAATATCGATGTGGTCATAGAGGACATTTAAAGAAAGACTGTACCAAAGACAGTTAAAGGTTCAGCATTCCTTTTACAACCTTTTCAGTTGGATCTACATCCAAACGTTAGTTAGATTGCAGATTCAGGTGCCACTCAACATATGACCATGTACCGAAATTGGTTTTCCATTTCCAAAAACTTCCCAGTTTCCCAGTCAGTTATTGTTGGTGATAATCAGATTATGCGGGCTCTTGAAAAATGAAATATAAATGTTCAAATTTTCATCGATGAAAAATGGATAAGAAATCATCTTCAAGATGTTTGGTACGTACCTTATGTAGGGAGGAATCTGTTTTCAATGCGCCCTGTAGTTGATAAAGGTATGACGTCAACACTCAAAAAACATATTTGTAACATTTGTAGCTACTGGAACTCGTAAAAATGGTTTATATGTAAAGCATATCAAGTAGTTGTTCCTCAAAATACTGCAAAAGTTCAGTCAGCCACCAGCAGATTTGGCACGAACGTCTCTGTCATCAAAGTAAGAGACATGTTCAGGATTTTCTGAAAAAAAGAGGAGTTGATGTTGAAGCTGATGCAGAATTTTGTGTTGCCTGTATGTATGGTAAACATCATCGACTACCTTTTGGTCAGAGGATGAATATAGCCAGTAAACCTGGAAAACATCCATGCTGATGTTTGTGGACCAATGACTATAAAATCGATTGGTTGTGCACGATTTTTCGTCGGTTTCAAGAATGATTTCAGTAAATTTTGCTATGTTTATTTCCTCAAAAAGAAGTCTGAGGTAAAAGACAAACTGAAAGAATTTATATCAAAAGCAAAAATTACAGTACAGGAATTATTAACTGATGGTGGTGAAGAATTCGATAACATGAATATAAAGAAGATAATCACAAAGTATGGTTTACATCATCGAATCACACCTGAACAGACTGGGGCAGCAGAATGAGAAAACCGAGCTCTCGTTTAAGCTGCACTAACCATGTTACATGCGAAAAAACTTCCTGAATACCTTTGGGCAGAAGCGATTAATACTGTTGCATAAGTTTTGAACAGAAATACTGCCACATTGACAACTTCTATGGATCATTTGAAAGTTTTTGAGACAGAAAGTGTTGTCCATGTCCAGGCAGTACGCTGCCTTGTACAGTATGTCATAAAAATATGAGAACATGTATTACATCTCCTCCCTAAAAAAAATCTTCACTCATCCCTAAAAATATGTAAGTGAATAAAAAAAACTACTTATATTCTAATCGTTCTGGAGATTTCACCACCCGCTTAGGTTTTGTATTTTTTATTTCCGATGTTTCATCATTTGTCACAATATCAGATGGTTGGAACGTATCTGGGGATAACACATCATTTGCCCCATTTTGTCATATATCAACTGATTCACATTGGTCAAATAATTTTGATTGTACAATATAAAATTTCTTTATTTCATTCAAGTGACGTTTCCATTGAATATTTCCTAAAGTAGGTACAGTTACAATATATACCGCTTTTCCTATGCGTTTAAAAATAACTGCCTCGGTCCACTCAATCGCATTTGGTTTTCTATAATCACGCACTGTCACTGATTTACCAGTTTTGAAACAAACAAATCTGTTCCCTTTTTTAATAGTATTTTTGCCTATTTTGAGTTTCTGAGATAGAACTTTTCAAATCTGATCGATCATGCGGTAATAACAAATTAAAACGAGTGCGTAACTCTCACCCCAGAAATAATTTTGTTGTTGTTAATTTTGTAGTACAGTGTGGAGTTGAACGATAGTCAAATAAAAAATTGTTCAATGTCATATTTATCATTACATTATTGTACTTCCCCAGTGTATTTTTTAATGTCTTTAATTATGCATACTGAATTTTCCGCCGCACCGTTAGATGCCGGATGAAATGGCGGTGTTGTTATGTGTCTGATATTATTTTTTAATAAAAAGTTCTCAAACTCTACTGAACGAAAAGAACTTCCGTTATCTGTTACTACTTATTCCGATAGTCTATATCTTGCAAAACATGTTCTGAGAACTTCAATGGTTAATATCGAAGTGATGGAAGTCATTGGAAATACTTCTATCCACTTACTATGAGCACATAAAATTATCAAAAAATTCTTATTCATAAAAGGACCTAAAAACGAATGCAGAATTCATTAACAGAGAAAAAACAAAGATGGCATAACATATCACAAGGGCACTAAGCCCTTCGTTAACAATAGTTGGATCGTTACGTTCAGCACGTCAAATGAAAGGAGAAGAAATGCAAAATTCATCGACAGAGAAGAAACAAAAAAAGCTCAGTATGTCACAAGGATACTAAGGCCCATCTGCGTTGATGATGATAGTCGAATCTCTAAGTGCAGCACATGGAATGAAAGGGAAACGAATGCAAAATTCATCGACAGAGAAATGACAAAGATGGCGAAATATGTCAGAAGGGCATTAAGCCGTATTTTCGTTAATAATAGTTTGTTCTCAACGTGCAGCACGTCAAATGAAAGGAAGAGGAATGCAGAATTCATCGATAGAGGAAAAACAAAGATGACTGCAACATGTAAGGAGGGCAATAACTTGTATACTCGCTAATAATGATCAGATCGTCACGCACAATCCGTCGAGTGAAAAGAAAATTTTTGTATAGTTTATCGACAAAGAAAAAACAAAGAGCCAACGGAGCATTAAGCCGCAACATCGTTAATGATGTTTGAGTCTCAACGTGCAGCATATCAAATGAAAGGGTACTAGTTCACATCTTCGCAGACAGATTATGATGTGAAGCTCATGGGGCAAAGATTTGAAAATGATGAAGAAACGTCATGGTGACATATCAAATAGACATAAGGTGTGATGCAATAATTTCGAAATTTCTATGAGAAGCATATGTACAGTTATAGAGATCTGAAGAAAAAATATGAAAATTTGATTATCCACCTTTGACATATATCTACGTTTCATGCAAAAATAAACACACCTGGTGATGAAAAACTCATTGTTTACTAGAACATACGATATATTTGGAATCCTAATGGTGAGAAGGTTTCGAATCCGTCAAAAACAGGTCACTTCCGGTTTTCACTTGCGGTCATCCGATTCCACTGATTTTGGCATCAATGAATTCATTTTCCGAAGCCAAAAGATCCTCATTACCTATTTCCGTTATATTAGCTGCAACAGGCCGATGTGGGTACTCATTTCAAATTATTTCATTTGCTGACTATGAAAAATATAATATCGATCGTCTAATATGGAATAACAAGGGAAGAATTGCAAATGCAAAAAAAAGCATTGAGAAATCTCGAAATTCAATGTTATTAGGTTACGAACAACTATAAGTGGAATTCAATAGTAGCAGTTTGAATCATAATCAAACCAGAAGGGACCTTGAAGTGTTGAAGGCGAATGATTCAAATTCACAAGACACGTTTTCACTATCCCACTGTCACCACTAAACTGGCTTGGTTGGCGTGAAGTTGTGTATAGTTGATGGTCGGGTTAAGACCAAAAGTCAATAATAAAGTATTCAAGCCTAAAGACTATGAGAGAAATGTCCAATAAAATACACGACCGCGATCGATCTGTTATTGATTATCTGACTCGTTCAAAAATACCAGGAGTATTCCTTATGACATTACAATTTTCATTTATTCGATTTCTAAAATCATTCATATCTAGTACAGAATATTTATATACAAGAGATGACCCCATGAATAAAAATCTAAAGGATTTTGGTCACTTTAACCGCAGCTAAAAACACGCATTTTTCAAACTTCGTTTTTTTTCAAATACCCATATGAATTGCAATGTAACGTATCATGAAATATTGTATACAAATAAACGTATTTTCATGTCAATACATGTCAGTTTGAAGAAATAACCGTCCACAGATATTGGAAATTTTTATTTAGTCGAACATTTGAAATTTAATTAATCAAAAATCTTTGGATATCGGTAAAAATAATAAATCAGTCTACTTCGGTTGCATTATAATGATTCGTAACAGAGCTTCCACGTGAAGGTGCAATATTTTACCTTTTGAGCAAACTAAAATTGCTCGTAGAGTAATTAGCATCATGTTAGTTATGAGTGAGGGGTTAGTTGAACCGGAAAGGGGGATGGGTTTGGTAGTTTCTAACGTAAGAAGGAATCATTCATGGATTCAAAAATTATACTACAAAATATTTATTGATATCTAATCATTCCAATAATATATTCACAATTACATTCTACAAGTATCGACACATTTTTCTGCTATTAAAGGTTTTTAAATCTCTGTACCTCAAATTTACTGATAATGTAAAATAGTTGGTTGAACATTCATTAATAATATTTAAATGTTTTCTCAGCTGAATTGCAGTCTATTAGATATATACTAATAATCATGGGCTAATCCTCTATATCCATAGCATTCGATGTTTGAGGGATAGAATAGTGACTCCAAAGAAGCGTTTTTTGTGGATCTGAAATTATATAACGCTTGTAAACGCTCTCAGGGCTGAGAGCAATCTTGTATTGGGCGATGGAGTGTACTTGATGCTTATCGGATCAAATCAAATTTTGGGTGACACTCATATTCTTCCAATTATCTAAGCAATCCACATAATCATCGAAAGTAATTTTATTCTTCACCACAGAAGGGTTGACCCCCTTTGCCTTCTCGGTAACCCCCAAGCATGAGATGATTTGATTAGTTTCATACCAACTACTGCTGCTTCTTATTGATACCATCCTCCGTCAAAAACACCCTAGTTGCATACAATTTCGATCTAAGGCCTACATATTCAGTCACGGGAACTGCGTTATTCTCATCTTTCATCATCCCAAAAACCTTTCTATTCACCAAAGAAACGTCAAACTGATTGTTGGAAGGGTATCTGTATCTATACCTGTAGAGTAGGGAGAGTGAGTGAAAACCCACAGCACTTAGGCCACATGTGACCCATTGTACATCCTCCCGAGGAGTTGTTCTCCTAGGTCATCGTCCATCCTGTCCTTTCCAGGAAGGTGGACAGGTCACTGAGGACATCTCCTTTATATCGGCAGGTGTAGGCCAAGACTCGCCGAATGCACACTCTCTTATTGACGATCACTCCGGACACTCGCATAGAACATGCTTGGCAGTTTCATCTTCCTGTTCACACATCCTGCATAGTGGTGTGTCCACTAGCCCCATATTATGGAGGTGCTCCCTTAGGTGACAGTGGCCAGTCAGAAATCCTACTGTTAAGTGTATATTTTTCCTAGCCATTGCCAGATATTCCTTCGACGCCAGCTTCCCAAGGTCGCGCAAGGTGATTCTGGCAAGATTGCATCCTTTGATTCTATCCCATCTCTCTAAGGATTGAGCATGGGGGTAACATTTGGCTAGTTCCGCAATTGTCGAAGTCATCAGGCCGTAGGTGCCACTAGGTCCTAACATTATTAGTCCAGCCGCTTCCTTGGCTAAAGAGTCAGAAATGCGATTACCTTTACTCCTGTTGTGCCCTTTAACCCACCTCAGGATAATGTTATTATCTACCGAGGCTTTGGCTAAATCTTGGTGACACTCTAGTGAGGTTATACGTTGTCTGTTCAAGACTAATAGGGCTTGTCTGCTGTCAGTGCAGATTTTTATGTTTTTACCAGAAATTCCTATCCTGGTTATTTCTTTTGTGGTGAATGAGATACCAGCCAATTCTATTTGGACCACGCTGGTATTTTTTCCCATTCCTCACTTAATCCTTAGGCTTAGTGATCTGGAGTACACTCCACATCCTGAGCCTTCTTTGGTTTTTGAGCCATCTGTATATATGCGTATTGCATTTGTAGCATCTGACTGTGTTCTGTTAAATTTGTTTTTAGGGTTTATTAAACACAAATCTGGGTTCAATTGCATCACTGGTTGCCTGCAGCAGAGATGAATTCATTGAGCGGTAGGAATCGATGTATCGGAACTGCACTGGAGTATCATCCACATGTTTCGTGAAGGAGATGTACTTTTCTTTCGTGATGGGGAGCAGTCTCAATCGTTTTCCTTATTCTAGATGCAATATCTGTGATGATAAAATGTGCACCATAATCACTCGAATTGTGGAAGACTACGGGATGTACATGTCTATCTTTGTAGTTTATATTACACCCTTCGTGCGCGGGGGATGGTTATGGTCGCGTACTTTCATGTATTGTGGAGTGAAGGGCAGTGTGTAGCTCTTGGGAACTCAACTTCTTGTTCTACAGTCATACCGATGTCGTATCTACACCAAAACAGTGTAGCTATATTCAGCTAGTTGACCCATTTTATCAGAGAACCATTGCATACAATCCTCTCCACGGTATGCCCTACAGAAGGATAGAGTGTCCTCGTATGAGCACTTCGAGAAGTAAGCCACAGCTGCTGGAATATGATGTTGAGGTTTTTTGGATCATTAGTAGGTTTCAAAACGGATTCTAAGACGAAAGGGGTCCTTTCTTAATTGTTGTTCTTAATGTTTTTTGAAGTTGAGAATGTGTTTACCCTCCTCAGGCATCTTGATGGTTGTTTCATTGATTCTCTGACAATCCTCAGTATTTTTCTGTAGTTTTTCTTGTGATCGAAAGTACTACAGGCAGCGATCACAAAAGTACTTTTGACCATGTCAACTGTTTCGATAAGAGCCTTGATAATAATGATAATAATTGGTTTTATTGATAAGTTCATACATAAGTAATCAGTACATACATAACTCTTATCAAATGGCAGGATTCATTTTTCGCCCATGTTCACACATGGACAAAACTTGCTCTTCCATACTTGTTCTTCATTCAGTGACAATGATTTGGAATAGTTGTATATTGAAAAAATCAAAGGTATTATTGATATTCATGTAATGCGGTCATTCCTCAGTGAGTCGTTCCCTAATCAAGATAGCAAGTGCTTCAGGTTGAATACCAAGGGAAAAACTGTTCTTTTGAACTTGGTGTTTCGAAGTATCCGAAGCAGCTAATCCTGAAGAGTGATTTGTGGCCTGAAAATGTGTTAATTAGGAAATTGTTGTTTTTTCCGTGACAACTCTGAATGCGTTATATCTCGTGAGGTGTCCGTTCCAACTCAGCAAATCTTGTGATATTTGATCTTAACATTCGTGATATTAGACAAAAAATTGACAAACTCGACTTCCTATTGCAATCACTCGATTATCCTAACGTAGTATATTTAACAGAGGCCTAGTGTAGTGATCATGAAATTAAATCAGTGAATCCCGATTCTTATATCCTCACTGATTATTTTTGTAGAAATAAGAAAGATGGTGGTGGAGTTGCCATATTTGTTAACTCTTATCACAACTACAAAATATCTCGCTTAAATATTGATGAAATCCAAGATATCTTCGAATATGCTGCTACTGAAGTAACAGCTTACAATTCTAAATTTCTCATCAGCTTTCATTATAGACCTCCGTCTACTGACAGTACAATGTTCCTATCAAAAATTGATAAATTTTCAGATTTATCCCTTGGAAATAAATATCAATCAATGGCATTTGTCTGTGGTGACTTCAATTTCAACTTTCACTTAAATTCCATTGACAGAAACGCAAAGTACATTTGCAGTCTTCTCGCTTAATATGAATTGAATCAATGTATTCTCGACCACACAAGAATACAGGGAAGCAGTATATGAGTCGATAATATTTTCTTGTCCACCCCTTGCCAAATTCCCCCTATTGTCATTCTTCCTGATTTTTCTGACCATGCTCTCCAAATTATTAAACCTTCAATTAAATCTTGCTTTATTGATGATACTCTCAAACGAGCGTTCGATCACCAGAACATTTATTATTTTAAAACCTTACTGTCATGTGAATCTTGGGACTTCGTATATCTCAACAACACAGGGTTTGAGACTAAATTTTCCACATTTTACTCTTTAATTCTCAATCTATTCGACAAAGCATTTCCGCCTGTTTTTCGAAAAATCAGCAACACTCACCTTCCTGAAGGCAAACCCTGGATCACCAAGGAAATCATCAATGAGGGTATACTTCTACGTGATGTTTCCAATCCGAACAGAACTCAATGTGATTGAATCGTTAATGAGCAATACAAAATTATGTTGAAGAATCATAGAAAAAAAATTGGCCATTCAAAAAAAGAGTATTTCAGTAATTTCTTGTAGCTGATAATAAATCTAAAGTTGCCTGGAGTATAATTGAACAGAATATGAGCAATTGCTTTCTTTCCGAATTGTTTTGAAACTGATGATGGAACTCGGGTTCACTTCGGGTGTCCCTGTTATTCCTCAAACCTTCAATGATTACTTTATTGACTCTGTGAGTTCTCTAATCAATGATACTGAGCCTGCTGGTGAAGATCACCATGATATAAAAACAAATTATTTTTTTCTTCATCCTTCGGATGAAACTGAACTTCTTGATGATGATTTTATTAGACCCCACGGGACATATTTCGATGTATCATTTCCGAAGCTCTGGTCTATAAGATATATTCCCCACAGTCGTAGGGGACTGTGGAGAAACATTCTTTAGAGTCGTAGGGGGCTGTAGAGAATCAATTATTCCTCAGAGCCGTAGGGGACTGTGTGGTATGGTCAAGTTGTTAGAAACTCAAGTTTCTAAATGCACCAAATGTAAGTTGAACTTATTGATATCATCAAGTCTACATCATCTAAGAACTCTAGTGGTATTGATGAATTACCAGGCAGAGTTTTGTTGAATGTTGCGAAACTAATCATTGTATCACTTACATACCTACTTAATCTCTCTTTCCTTGAGACTTCATTTCTCTCGTGTCTTGAACATGCTATTGTAGTGCCTGTTCACAAGTAAAATGATAAGCACTCAATCTCCAACTACAGAGGTATTGCATTGCTGTCTTCATTTTCAAAAATTTTCGAAAAATCCTATCTCAACAGACTTGTATCCGCCTGTAAAAAGTATAACCTACTCGCAAAGAGCTAATATGTATTCCAATCTGATTAATTAACCCAAGATGCAACCATGTTTTATCCAAATTTGAAAATGGCGAAAAATCGATCAGTATTCTATTTGATTTGTCACGTACATTCGATAACATCAAGCATCAACTTCTCCTCGACAAACTTTATGACATTGGAGTTCGTGGCCAAAGTATGAAATGGATTAAGATTTATCTGATCGACAGATCACAATCTGTTAAGGGAATATATCATTCTGAAAATCATAACATCTCAACAGGTGTTCCCTAGGGTAGAGTCCTGGGTCATACTCTCTTTCTCTCATTCGTCTACGGCATCTCTAATAATAATCAACAACTTTGTACTGTATAGTTTGCTGATGACACGCCCTTTTTTTTATTGAGTTCTTTTTCTTGTAAAGGGTTATCTGACCAGGCTGATATTGCATTTGCTAATGTGCTTAATTACTGCGCCAAAATCGGCCTCGTTCTAAATAGCAATAAAACAAATACCATTGTTTTTTCGCTTAGACTGCAGTTTACATTTGATATTTTGATTTACATTATATTATTAATTGATATTACAAAAATCGATTTCGAAATCAACAGTGGGCTGCTTAGAAACTGCAGTTTGTTGATTGTGGTTATCAAATAACTTCTGCAGGATGATGTCTTCGAATCAGCCCCCACCCAGAGATCCGATTGAGAAGCTATTTCACCTCCGGTGTATTTTGATCCTAGGACCCTCATCATGCAATTTTTTCTTAAATTTCCACCCTTGAAACCGGAAACACCCAGTACAGTATCGAAACGTTGGCCTGAAAGCAACTTCACGCTGCCTAAGCTATTGCAATGGTAACTCACCGGGCGATGCCGTGTGGGACTACCATCTACCATTTAAAAAAATTTAATGTAATAACAAATATTTTATAGCACTTGCAGATAATTTCCCACTTTTTCTACAGATTATGATAACGTGAAGGGACTATCGTTCATTCATTTATGATTAATAATAGAATATGAAACTAAGACTTTCGCTATGCTATCAAGACTATTCATATTTTATCCTTATGAAATTTCTATAAATTTTGTGATCATTTTCTACCTATTGGTAATGACTTCCTGCATTTTCACAAAAGCAAACAGTGAATAATTTCGAAAAAACCCACCCAAATTTGGATATATATATAAACCGTTGCTGCCAATATATAGTATCCCATGTATAGCCAGGCAGAGTGAAATAATGGGCAGGATCCAAACCGTAAGTTTTATGACAACTTGAGCGGAACTGATCGAAGACATAGCCAGAAGCATAACATCCGTCTTCAAATACAGATCCGTATATTTTCCCAATGTGTTTATATTAAAAGTAGCCCATATCAGCTTGGCACGTAAGTAAGATCTCCTAGGACACGGTTTTTCCTCCAATTTGTTGTAAAAGGTTTCGATAGGGGGTAAACAATCTTCATTGAATTTTTTGAAAGAATCGATATAGTCATATGGCATTACACCCTTTTTTGTCAAAATCTACTCTTCATCATTCGAGAGGTTGGAGAACTGTGATATGAGATTTGGAAAATCTGATAGATATGATACTAACGTATNGTGTCTTCGAGCAGTCTTCAAGGTGTTTATCTAACATTGCTTGCGTGGAAAAACAGTGAAAACACCTATGGCAAAAATATTTTTTTCTATTATGGTTGTCGAGTTGATTACTCACCAAACTAGATAGATCTTTTATTCAAACAAAGTGTTTTCTGGTTGGTGACCTAACATCATAGACATTTATTGAATCCTTACATCTTTCATCGTAATACATGTCTTGAATCATGAGTAGATTCAGATGTTTGCTTTTATTTTTTGCTATGCTCAATCTTAGCGGTATTACAGTATACTTGGATTTAAAAAGTTTCAACGTGTAAACATTGACTGAGAGATCATTCTGCTCTTCGAAACTATTTATCTGAATAATTTTCATCGGAAAGTGAATACCTCACAACTTCAGAACTTTTGAATAGTCAGGATAAGATAGAATGTGATCTGAATGTTGTCCATGGGGAACTGGATACAACGCCGAAACAATGGCCCAAGCGAAGCAGGCATCATCATGATTTTTCGTTTGATTTGAGAAGGCAGTTCAATGTATGATGAACCTCTCTGCGGCACAAATTTGTTTACGTTAACCCCCAAATTCACTACTGCTTTCAACGTCTAACCTCTGTCACGTTCCTGAAACTCTTCCAACTTTTTCATGATTAGCTCCATAACATGTTCCTCAAACCACATATTCATATCAATGTTACTATGGATGGATGCGTTAGATATTGTAAAATACTTACTTTTAATGAGTGATTATCAAATTCTTTTAAAGTTCGATTTCAGAGTAATACATGCAAAGTACAACTTGTTGAGTTTTTTACAAAGAGCATCAACTTGACTATTGAAAAAAGTTTTTGATCTAGTTCGAGGCCTAGGAATCTCGTTGATTCGGAGTTGTGAACTTCTGTGTTACCATTATTTATTGATAATTTATTACTGCGCTTTAAGGTACTAGTGAATTCAATGGTATCCATTTTCTTTGCATTATTGATAAGGTAATTCACTTCACACCAGTATGTAAATTCTTTTATTACAGCATCGACTTTAGCCTGTACCTGATTGATAGTTTCAGCTGTAACAACGATTGTTGTGTCATCTGCGTATACAAAAGTACTTCCTTGACTAATGTGATTAGCAAGGTTATTGACATGCAGCAGAAATAGCAGTGGCCCAAGAACCCCACTTTGGGGAGTGCCAATCTTTATATCAAAATTTTCGAAGAACTGCTTCTCAACCTCCACCCTAAGAGATCTACCAGACATATATGACTCGATCCATTTTTTAATTGGACCTCGGATGCCTAGAGCTTCCAGTTTCATTTGTAGATACCTAGGGTTCATTGTGTCAAATGCACGAGGCAGATCAAAGAATAGTCCAACCACAAGATTATTTTCGTTGATGCTATCATGTATATATTGTACAAGATCCGCTGAGGCTGTTTCGACACAATAGCCAGGTCGAAATACAAACTTTCGTGGGGTTGATAAATTATGTTCAGTTAGGTATGAGGTTATTTGATAATAGACTGCCATTTCCATAATTTTGGAAAAACAGCTCAGTAGACATATCATTCTGTAGTTTTCCACGCACTGGGTATCCCCAATCTTGAAGACCGGAACTGCTTTTGATATTTTCAATTTATTTGGGAACACTCCACTAATGACAGAGTGATTTAAAATAATGGCTAATGTACTTGAGATATTGTCAATGGACTATTTCAGTAGAATTGCTGGTATTTCATCTATGCCAGTGGAAAATTTCTTTTTCAAGCCTAACACAATAGATTTGACGTCATGTTCAGTCTCAGGAGCAAAGAACATAGAATTAGGAATTGTGACGGCTGACTTTGTGCACAGATCAACGGGGAGGTTAAGAGAGTCTAGCTTCTCCCTGACAGAATTTGTAAAGTACTTCCTAAAAATATTTGCTACCTGTGTTTTATCTGCTAATATTTCATTATCTACATTTAAGGTGATTTCCTGTTTTTTTTTTTATGTGGTTAGTCTTGATATTTACCAAATTCCATAGAGCTTTTGCCTTGTTATCAGAGGAGGCAACTGTATTGGAATAATAGTTCTTTTTTATACAAGAAATTTTGTTATCAATTTGCTTCTTAGTTATTTTATAATAATTATGAATAGTTTGGACATTTGAATGTTTCCGTAGCCAGTTGAGTTGTTTGAGATTTTCTAGGTCTTAATGAAGATCTCTTGGGAATGGCACTTTGTTGGTTTTGGTATGTTTCTTTGGTTTAATTTTTTGTTTAGGAATTGTTACATCCAAACATCACTGAAAATGCACGATAAAATAATTGAATATGACATCCACACTTTCATCCTCTTTGTAAGAGAAAGTGTCTGCTTATATTAAGGATTTGAATTCTAAAAGAGACTGCTCATTTATCCTTCGAGTGATGATATAATTTGTTTCGATATTTGCCTTATTTATTTTCTTCTTGTTCCATGTCAATATTTTAGCATAGTGATCTGAGATGCCTACATCTACAACTTTACAAGAGATGGGCATTATATTAGTGACACTACTAGTTACTAGGTCACCATACTTTGCAACACGTGTTGGATCACAGTATGGTAACTCAAGCTGAAACATTTCAAATATATCAAAAAGTTGGTTTTTCGTAATGACTTTCTCCCTTGAAGTCTATAATAAAATCTCTGCATATTAATATGTTTGTATATCTTGCTATCATATAGTCAAGGATGAGGACTAATTTATTGAGAAATCTAACTATTCCTGAATCATATGGACTACAATATAAAGTTACTTTACGAAGTTTTTTGTTTACTTCAATGGCTGAAACTTGAAATGTACCTCCAGCGAGCAGCTTGATAAGTATGGAACTGACTTACAGATATTATCTTCGAGAAATTGTGATTTTGCAAAAATTGCAGTGCCACCATGTTCAATCCTGATCCTGGAGAAACTGGATACTAGCCTGTAATTTGTTAGACTTAAATTATTCATTCTGTTTTTGCACATCCAATGTTCAGATATGCACAGGAATGTTGGATTATTGGTTTGACAATACATCTCAATTATATTCAGTTTATTCGCTAAACTTTGAGCATTTAAGTGCAATAACTGTATACCAGAATTTTGGGAACTAGTTACGCCCTCTCTGCGTTTGGGCTGAGGCTATTTTCTGAAAATTTTCCTCTTGCGGTGTGGATAAATTGTCCAAGAAATGATGCCCTAGTCTGAAGTTGAAGCGACAAAAACATACGTTTTTGGGCCAGAAGTCCCGTTCATACACTTGATTCTGGAACTCTGGCTTTACTCCAACCATGAATGCTTGACTGTCTCTCCTGACAATCCGTGTAGCGGGTCTCTTCATATGAACGTTAGCACATTGAATACGTTTTTTGATAAAGTTACTTATATCATTTTCTTTTATTTTATCTGATACCTTGGAAACAAAAAACAAAATTTTTTTCTCGTTTTTTTTTTCAAGTCCCTGTAAGTATTCATCTCCTTGGCCACTGTCTATTTTATGAACTTTCTTTATTTTACGTCTGGTTACCATAGTGAAACTATTTTCCACTTCTTCGCCATTTTTCTCCTCTAGATCTGTAGCTTTTCCAATTACTTGACGTTCAGTATCATTTTTCGTTGAGTAAATTATATCGTTTAAATTTTTTTAAGATTCTAATTTCAGGATCTCGGCTGCTACTTGTTGTTTTCCAATACTTGATCCTCCCTGTGAATTGGATTTCCCACTCGTCTGACTTTGTTTTGTTGACGAGGCACTCCAGATAGGTTTTGTAGCTTAAGCTATTTTTGTTTGTCTTTTTGTTGAGTTGTTATTTACACTTTTTGTTGATTCTATACGGTTTGATTCAGTTTTTGCTGGGTTTGTCTCTAACAATGTTATTTTATCCTGTAGCAACTAGATAAGTTTCTCCTTGTCACAAATTATTATATTTTTGTCAGCTAGCATTGTTCTGAGCAGTCCGTTTTCTTCTTCCAGAAATGATTTTCAATAAGTGTGTCGTTTTGTCCACCGGTCGTTTCATGTTTACAATCGGGGTTTTTTGGTCTCTGGATTATCTAAGATTTAAGACAAGCTGGGTGAAAGAGTTCGAAACATTTTATGCACCGCACTTTTGCTACAACTTTTTTTGAAGTGAAGGGCGATCATCACTATCCGCCATCTTAAAATTATGAAGTATATTTGTTTAGAAGTTGAGAACATTACCAAAAACGAAAAATCAAAAACTCAAATTCAGTAGGTAAATAAATAAAATTTTCAAATAATGTCATCCAAATAAATTCGATTAAAGAAAGTATATAAACTTCATCTAAAGTACGAGATATTTTCTTATAAAAGAATAAAAAATAAATGAATTATAATAATAAATAGTTATATTCTACTTAATAAGTCGAATTAATCTAAATTTTGAATAACAAATGAAAAATCAAAATAAAAAATTCAACTTCAGTTGGTGAATAAATAAAATTTAAAAATAATATCACGCAGATGAAATCTAAAAAATAAGTTGATGGCGTACTATATGATGTTTAAACCTAAGAAAATGGCACCTCTCAAGGATCATCTCAGAGTGCCACATTATTTCTGATAGCCATAAATTATATTTCAGACAAAATTAAGAGTGCAGTTGTGGGTAATCTCTATTTTTTTCAAGGACAAAATACAAGCACTACAAGAAAATCTTTAAAGCGCTTTCAGAGCGGTGCCTGGGCGAAAGTAGCGATTCACATTGGATTTGAATCGCTGAAGATCAAATCCATTTGGAAAAACGTTCTCAGAAAGTTTATTTCACATAAACGCAGTTCTCCAGATGAAAGAGTTCTTGAACAGTGAAGTTCGAGGTGTACTGAGTTGAACCTCAAAACGATGAGCAGCCACAGACCTTCGCGTATTTCTGATATGTACCGCTCTTGGTGGAATCAAATGTGCCAAGTTACTTGAACGCCCCCGTGAAAGTATTTATAGAAGAGAGATAAATCTCTTCGATGTTCCAGGCTATCAATGTTGCACGTGATGTTAGCGTTTCCAATCAGGCGGATGGCTCTTTTCTGGATGGAATCCAGCAACTTCAGGGTTGTTTGGGGGCGGAGCTCCATACATGAGAATAATACTCCAAAGAAGGTCTGATCTTTATGAAGCATCAAAAGTTGCTGTGGTGTGTATAGTTTTCTGGTTTGGAACAATGTTCCAAAGCAGCCTTTGCAATTCCAGTGACATGATTGTGCCAAGACATATTGCCGTTCATTTTAACCCCCAACAAACTTATTGAAGCGGAAAGTGAAAATGTCTGACCTGACAT
>WOGO01002815.1:0-15210 GCA_015342085.1 Leptinotarsa defecta | reverse complement strand
CTATGAGGCAGACACTTGGCTTGATTTGAAAAAGAACGTAGAAACAGATTTCCACTTGCTCAAAAAATGGTTTGACCAAAGGCTCCTGACAGTGAATTTGGAAAAAACTGGAGTGAAGCTTTCTTAAATTTTTTATGAATGTAGAAAAAAGATAAGAGAGAGAATTTAAAATTAGGGTTCAAATGATGTTTGCTTGGTGATTTTCCATAAAGTATCTGTATAATCTGTATAATCGTTGTTCGCCTTGATGTTATTTCTGTAATAATTATTTTTTGTTTTATTCAGTACCTGATTTGTTGAGTTTATTCTGAAAGGCAAAATAGTCTTTTTTCTTTCATCATTTGTCTGTTCAATGTATAGATTATATAATTTGTCTCTTGTTTTTAGAGAAATAATTAATCCTGCTGCAGTCCATTTTTCCTTCCCCTTATTTCTTTTCACTCAGGAAATCGTAGTACCCTTTTAAATTGCATTTAAGAATTCTGTAAGACACACTTTCATCGCTGTATCAGGGTCATAACATGTATATATTGTTGCCCAATTTTTGACTGTTAAGTATGTAACTCAATGCTTCATTCTCGTCTACTTTCTTTATTTTTTTCTGAATTGTTATTTATTAAGTTTATTATTATATTGTATTCAAAATGCTTATTTTAATACACTTATAGTTATATGATCCCGCAGATCAGTATTTCATCGTTTTGATTGTTACTATCGATTGTGTTGATGATTTCATAATTCCCAATATTATGAAAAACTTTTCAGCTATTCTACAAATTTCTATAAGTAAGATGCAACTAACAAAAGATTAGTATTTCTTCTTCATCTGTTTTTCATCTCCCGTTTTTTATTTTCTTGTTTACCATTTGCTAGGCTTCAAATGCGTTCTCGTCTGTTCCCTTTTTCGGTCCTTCATAGGTGTAGTAGGTATTATCAACGACAAAAATCTTTTCTCTTAATTCGCCTGAATGTTTTCTTCTCTTAGTGTATTAAGTTGAGTTACCGATAATTTTCGTCCAATTTTGCCATGACTAGGTTACACATAGGGTAAAAAACTGTTCGTGAAGGTAAGCGTAAGGCCTCATGAGAGAAAACCGTACCTATGTAAGTTAATTTTATACTCCGCCGAGAGCATTGAAGGACGGAATGTGTTTCAACAAAGCTAACAAATCGAACAATCCAACTGGAACATGAAATAATTCATTAACTCAAAAATTTCATCATTTCCGAATGAATAAAATTCGTTTTCTCTCTCCACCTGGGTCAAATTATGCTCAACAAATCTTCACTAACTCGATTTATCAAAATTTCATGCTGCACCAAATCCCACGAATAGAAATGAACTTTCATGTCAAACTCAAGTTTCACCGTCTCACTCAATTAATTTTTCTCAAAACTTTTGTAAATTGCGAAAGTGCTCTCAACTTTTCTTGAGAAATGTTCGTGGGTTTCAGGATTAGCATTAAGCTATATGGAACGCTACGAATACAATATTCGACACTACGTTTAAATAATTGGTGTTATAAATGTAGCTGAGTTTGTGAGAAATATTGTTATCTATGATGAATGTCAGAATGGAAAAAACAAAGACTGAAACAGTATTGATAAATATTCAATTCATGAATGGAACCCTATACAATATAAATGAATAATCAAATAATATAATGAAATAGTCGTTTACCATGTGGTGATATAAAATTTGAGAATAATAATAATAATGGATAATAATAATTATTGATGAAAAACGCTCTCAGAAAGTTTATTCCATATAAACTCAGTTCTCTAAATGGAAGAGTTCTCAAACAGTGAAGTTCAAAAAGTATTGAGTTGAATCTCAAAACGATGAGCAGCCACAGTCTGTCTCGTGTTTTTGATACGTAGCGCTCTTGGTGGAATTGAATATGCCAAGTCACTTCAATACCTTCCGTGAAAGAATCTATGAAAGAGAGACAAATCTCCAAACTTTCTTCGATGTTCCAGACTATCAAGGTTGCCGATGACTTTCCTGAATGGAATCCAGTAGCTTCAAAGTATGCTTAACGGCGGAGCTCCATACATGAGAACAATACTCCAAAGAAGGTCTGATCTGAGCTTTATGAAGCATCAGCATTTCTGAAGTGTGTACAGTTTTTTGGTTCGGAACAGTGTTCCAAGCTTTTGAGAAGCAGCCTTTGCAAATCCAGCATCATTTTTGTTCTGAAACATACTGATGTCCCTTTTATCCCTCAATGAACACATCGAAGCAGAAGGCGGAATTGTCTTTTCCTGTATTATTATATTCGGTTGGGAGACATTTATCTTTTTGAAGAAAACCGATGCCTGGGTTTTCGTGGCAATGAATTGAACCTGGTTACTTCTACCCTGAATCGAAATCACCTCTAAATCCTCATTAAGGTATGCAGCCTCCTGCTGCTTCCTGAAGATGTGCATCCGTAGAAATTATTGTTAATTTACGTTGGTGAACGATCAAATTTTTCATTTCATCAGCTGTTGGAAGTATTGCTGATAACAAATCCTAATATAGGACTAGGATCTGTGAAGGAATAACGAAGATTTCGAAATACACCGATGAATTGGTTCAAATTTTTTAAAAAATATTGATTTTGAAAATTCTCTTAAGGATGGGACTGAAAAATCTGCGACTTACAAAATCAGCTATGAGGATTGCGACAAAAAAGATGTTGGTCAAACTCAACGGGCTATAACAACATGCCTCAAAAAATGTTAACCAGTTGAGTGGAGAATGCTTGAAATTATTGGGAGCGGTACATGTAAAAAATTGTGGAATGGGATCTATGTTACAGGTTCCATGTTACATGTATAATATTTCAACACAGTCTAAGTGCAGACACTTGTGTTTGACTGGTTTAATTGAAAAATAAAGATAATGTTAACTATTAATAGATATTGTTCATATCGTCGGTAGCCTAGCGGTTCGGCGTGAGTTCTTTGTTCACTCACTCGAATTGACTGCCGTGTTGATCGGTGGTTCAAGCACTAGTCTGAACGATCGATCTCCACTTGCTATCGTCCAGCCCGTGTTAGGATTTTTGAATGAAATACAAAATTACTTCTTGCGCCGTCAAGAAAACATTTCGAATAATTTTTTATTTCATCGTTATCGAATTAGACTGCATATCATTTTATAACGCTTCCTTGAAACTACTAAAACATCCCAATAACATTTTCTTACAATTATTTTATGAGTATCTTTAGAAAAATGTTTTTCAAGAGTGTTAGAAAATCTTAATAGTAACTGCTGAAATGTTCATAAAACTGTTTTGTACTGTTTGTGAAAGGCTTCATTAGATAATAATAAAGACTATAACGTTTTATAAAACGGTGCCAATTTTCAACTTATAATTGATTATAATTCATTGAAAACATTTCTGGGAAAAATGCAGTTTTATAATTTGTTTCTCAGAAACGTTTTTGCAACTATTATAAAATATAAAATTGCTCATTGGGATATTCAATCTGCTTTGATCACAAATATAAAATGAAATACTGAATTGAGTGAAATGAATAGTCATAATTTTGTTTCAGATGTCGTCACACTTCCAATAAAATGACAACAATGAACGATAGAAAGTTCCTTAATGAAGGAATATTCACCAAATGGTGCAAGTGAAGTGAACTTTGTATTATACGCTGAAGCTTAACGAGACCTTTCGCACCTCTTTAATTTCCGCAGAAAGCAAAGGGTGGATGGAAAGTTAATGGAAATGTGCTCTACAACTCGCGTCTTTCGCGCAGTTACATGTCGCAGATAACTAGAGACGACGGTACTTTGAATTTCTCCAAATTAGAAAATTATCGAAACATTTCGGTGGGAAAATTCGTTTGAATACATTGGATAAAACAAAATTGGTTGAACGAAAGTTCATGAAAAATACTATTTTGGGTAGTTTACTTTCATAAAACGTTTTTGAATGAAGTCTTCTCTATTAGAGAATCCTGGTTTCACTTCCACTCTCTCCCACTTGAAAAAATAGAAAAGTGATCTAGGATCAATACAAAAACTCTAGGAATATATGAAGACCTACTTGATTCTTTTTTCACAAATGAACAGGGAAACAAATAAACTGTTTTCATAATGATTAACTGATACAGATAAATTAAAAAGGAATGGTTGTGCAGATATGGGAAACAGCTACATGATGAGGACACTTGACGTTACAAACGAAGTTGATGTAATCAAAATTTACACTCGTAACTGTTGATTTTGTTTGGGTTGGCTTTTTCCTGCATTGACGAGGGGTGATACCACGAAACTGGTCTGTAGGTTATTCACTCGATGGATTTCAGGGAGGACCCAATGCTATACGAAAGCGTAGTAGCTCTTGAGGTGATTTATTCAAATGTCTGTTGGATATAACGTAATGTTCATCGTGGTATCAACCGAGACAAAAGATTTCGAATTTCATTTCAAAATATTTGTGTTTTCAATAGTTCTCAATCTCTCCTTGACACAATCATTAGAAGTGGGAATATAGTTTTTGGCACCACGTCTCATTTGCATTAACGTTATATGAGCTGAATCCAGAGGCGACAAAAGATGTGGGCGGTGTGGACCACCGCCAAGGGCCCCGCGGCCGTGGGCGATAAACTTTATTATGTTATAAAATTGATTAACTGAAAAATTCTCATATTTGTCGTTTCTCATCATTCGTTTTCATTTAGTCTGACAACATTACTTGGCGTTGAGCTGCTATCGCAGGTAATCCCTAGTCAGAAACCTTGGGACTTTCTCTCAATAGAAAGCCAGTCAAAGTATCGCATGCACACGCAGTCTCGCTTCATGTTCCTATATTATAATTTCTGAAAGAATTTGATGTTAAAATAAAGTATTACATAGTTTTAAACGATACCACTTGTTCAATAAGTAGAGTAGAGATTCTGGAAAAGAAAGTTTTTGGCTTTCTACTACTCCATCTTGATACAAAAGAAAATGTGGGAATCTCCCAAAGAAAGGCAGGAATCAATCAGTTTTAAAAGTAGTAAGTCTATGCATAGATGTGTAGATCATGCAAACAGGTAACTTTCAGACACAAACTGGAAGGAAATGCCCTCCTGAAATAGCTTATTCCATATAAACATTGAATTACACGAAAGAAACATTCTTTCGAAACAAATACTTTTCTATGAACTCTGAATTATACAAAAAAATACTTTCCTCTACTCAGTTTGTATTCCAAACATTCGTTATGGAATGAAATCAGATATCATTCACAGGAGTTCTACACAATATACTGAATGAATGGTATATCTATAGAGCAATCTAGAAAAAATACCTATGTCATAACATATTAAAAAAAAAGATTAGATTGTGATCTGTTGTATCAATCATATCTGTGATAATGTGCCTCTTGGTTAACAAGTTTTGGGAAAAATCCATCAATAGTATACCCATTGATTGAACAGGTATTTATAGTTGGAATATAGACGGTTTCTGTCAGAATATTGGGGTTATTCCATGGATAGTCGTTCACAATGTTTATACCAACTTCAACACTATCATGGCTCATTTCATTCAGACCCGACTATTGTAAAACTTTTTTTTCGATTCATAGAGACAGATGAAAGTATTATCACTTTTCTCCCATGGAATTGGCCGCGGTGGTAGTGCGCCCGACTCACGATCGGATGGTTGTGGGTTCGATTCCTGCCTCGACCAGATATTTTTCTCGATATAATTTATTTGGATGAAGCTGGGATGATTCTGCAACCGTGACAGGAA
Organism: Leptinotarsa defecta; assembly: GCA_015342085.1. NCBI lineage: Eukaryota > Metazoa > Arthropoda > Insecta > Coleoptera > Chrysomelidae > Leptinotarsa > Leptinotarsa defecta. Next base: position 9,470 of record WOGO01002815.1, on the reverse strand, counting down.
TCACGCGTTGAAAGTTAAGACCTTAGCTCGCACAAGTTTCTCAACTTTTGAGAGTTGTCTTTCGTTTGGGGGCGACAGCTGATTAATGGAAAAACATATTTTTTTAAAAACAGAACATCGAGAAGAATTGGAGGGTCACCCGGGTCCATTTTGTTCGGAACCCTTCTTTTATTGGCGATAATACTTCATCTGTGACCCACGAATACTTTCGAGTTAGAACTCAGAACCATACCACCTTTTGTGGTATTTTCGACCGTACCAGGGTAATCCCAGAAGATGGCGGTAACTCTTTGGAAAAGATCACTTTTTTAGAAAGTACACCATCCATGAAGCACATGTTTCAAGTTTGGAGAACATGCGTTGTTTAGTATTTGTTTAGCAACCATCGATAGCGAACGTTTTCGGTGAATTTGTGAAAATGGAGAAAATTGGTCATTGTTATGTGGTACAATACTTTTATTTGAAAGTCCTGAACCCAACCAATATGAAAGTTGAACTGAATTCTACTCTGGGTGAGTTTGCTCCTTCGTTTACAATAGTGAAATATTAGGTAGCAGAGTTCAAACGAGGCCGTACTAACTGCCAAGACATGCACAACAGTGGTCGACTGAATAAAGTAGTGACTCCACAAACGATGAAAAAAATCCATGAATCGGTACTGAATGATCGTCGACTGAACGTGCGCGAGGTAGCAGACTTAGTAGGCATTTCAAAAAGTGCAGTACGAAATCAAACAAATACGGCCGCATTTGGCTAAGAAAAAAGTGTTGTAGTAGTACCCTCAATTCAACGAGACAGTGACGTCATCATACCAGCCAGGTTGCCTTTCAGCTCGCTCAGTTAACCAGAGTGAACCAAATTGTCACGTGGTGTTATGTCCCCCAGTTAGCTAGGCGGTGAGCCAATCAGAGTGTACTAAATTGTCATGTAGTGTCACCCAGCCCGTCAGCTAATCAGACCGCACGCTTCTGCATCTTAGAACAGCGTGGTGGGAGATTTGAATTTTCTGTGGACATGAATAATTCAGGCAGATAGACAATTACGTTCAGGTGTATCCCTCAACAAGACAAACCACCAAGTCATATGGCGCGCTTACGTCAGCCTATCTTTTAACTGAATACCTTTTTGTGTCGCCACAACCATGACGTTATAAAAAAAGTTTTCGTTTGAGCACGTTGGTGCTGATCTTTGATCTTTACCTGATATTTAGTCTCGACACCACCGTTAGATATTGAAAGTAATTACGACTTATTGATGGTTTCGCTTTGGTCAGTCATTTTCGAATTGTTTTTACATTTGAATTGTAATTATGATCCCTGTTCAGTTGATGAAACATATTTATTATTGTTCAAAGTTTGAGGTATTGGGAGAACTATTAAAATCTTGCTGTGATTTTACGGAACAGAGTTTCTTTTTATTGAACGTAAGAACACACTTTTTATACTATTAGATATGACAAGAGTTTTTATACAACAAAAGTGACAGAACAATCGAAAAGTCAAACATATTCATTTATATGGTTACAAATCGTGATCGAAGTAGTGTTGCCATAGATCCACAAATCAATAGTCCAACACACTCCCTATTCGTGGATTCTTTGGCATCTAAGGTGCGATTCAACGTATCAGAAGGACACTGAGTTTCAATAACCAAGTAGCCATCAAACAACAACAAATGTAGGTGAACATAACAGAAAAATTTAAATAGGGTGTCGTTGGAGAACGAAAGGTATTTATCGTTTCAGCGTTCATTTCCTTCCGTATACAGCGTGGACTATTGAAGGCGGTGTTCAAAATGTTTTGGTCTCCACGTTGGCTCACGCTGAAAGCGATTTAAATTGTTGAACAAAACACATTTCCTGAGAGTGTGTTAATCTCACGAGTGTTGGTAAGATAATTGCAATATACAACGCATAAATAAAAAAAAGCTTATTCACCTTAAATTATCCTGTAGACAGAAATCACTACCTTAAGCACCCTTTTCACCAGATTCAGCTCTCACAGACTATATTTTGTTCCTGAACTTGGAAAAATAGCTGAGTGGTCAAATATTTTTCAAAGATGAAGAAGTGATGTCAGCAGTTGATGACTATTTTCAAAAGTAAGACAATTTCTCACAATAAAAACAGTATCGGACTCATTACACTTTGCTGGGAAAAGTGTATTAGAGCTGCATCGAGAAATTTTTGTGTTTTTTTTTGTCAGCCCGGATATTTCTGTGACCACTCTCATACATACATAACCTCCAATAAATTTGAAGTTCGCGTGAGTCAAAAAGGATATATACTGACTTCATTTCGTTTTCGTCGAATAACTCGGACGGTGACAAGCAATTCTCAAAGTGAGAAAAAGCTAACCTCTGCCGATCCGATGCCTCACGGATGGATACACGATGCCAATCGATTTACAACTTTCGTAAACATTTCGTACGACTGGAAAAACGGAAAATCTAAAGTTCCAACGTTTCAATTTCCAGATGGGGGAACCCTAGATTGAATGGGATTCGAAAGTTAGCAACAGGGTGTCTTTGTAAGCTGAATTGTTCTTGATACCCAGAGATTTGTTGGGAGGTGTATCGAGAATTTATATTCGAGTGAAAATGGAACATCTCTCAGGATAAGTTTTGTTCGAAAAATGGAAGCAATTGAGTTGATTCTCCACTTCCTATAAAAATCAGTTTGAACATCTGAAATATGTCAAGTATAGCATAAATGAAAATCATTTTTTCATGAAACTCATTACAGAAATTGTGTAACCAGTTCCAAAATTTTAATTTTGATTCAATGAGAATGAGAAAAATAATTTCAGGTCATTCATGGAAGTGAATTGTGATTCGAATACTGAATGCAAGTGACTCCAAAATAAGCTATTGAACTAGTCAGATTCATGTACAAAAATGATTTTCTAATAAAAAAATTTAAACGTAATAAAAACACTTGAAACCATTAATTGTGAAATTTCATTAAAATCAGCGTTCTGAATTGTTACACGTTACCTATAATTATATAATATAATAATATAATTATCACAGAAACGGCAATAAGATCATCTCAAAATGCTCCGCAGTACGTGTGGAGGGGAAATCACTCGACAAAGATTTTTTCGTATAATTTTTCATGAGTTGATGAACTCAACTCAACAAAAATATAAAGAATCTTCCGTTCAATTCTCAATAATGAATCAGCATTGTTGAAAAATGATAGTCGTTCGCCCGTCAATGATTCTCAAGAAGGTCGATCAAAGCCGATCATGATTTCAAAAATTACCGATTTCGTGAGCAAGATTGAATCCAAAAAAAGTTTTTTTTCCAATCACCAGAAATGCGATACTCTCCTCGGAGCGCGTTTCACGACATCTTCAGGAGATGGCGTCTTCAGAAGTGTTGCAGTTCTAGGGTTTGGGAACAGTGCTTGTTTTGGATTTCTGAGACCTATGATTTGAAGTGACTAAATTCTGATATGAAGTAAATTTTTATTCGTATGTTACACCTGGTGATACCTCAGTTGCTGCCGCATTTTACATTCATTTTCAATTCCATCATCACAACAAGTTGATTTCCGTCCATATGAATTGCGTTTATGTGAAATAAACTTCCTGCGAACATTTTTCTAAATAAATTTAATCTCCAGCGATTCAAATCCAATGTAAATCACTATTTTCGCACCGCTCTAAGAGCGCCTCAAGAATTTTCCTTTAGTGTTCGTGTTTTGTCCTCAAAAAAAAACATGACAGATTTACTCCTCTAGCAAAAAGTAGCGATCCCAGCGAATTGTCTGACATCAGCCTACTTCCCACTCCGTCGAAAGCACTAGAAATGATAATGAAAAAACAAATTTTGAACTACTGTGTTAAGAGAAATATTATTTTTGACGTGCAATCAGGGTTTTGCCAATAATTCAGTACACCCGCACTGTCCCTCATCACTGACGATATATTCAAGTCATGCGATAAAAAAAATCACTTGCCTCATTTTGCTTGATTATAGCAACGCTTTCGACGCAGTAGACTTGTTTATCTTGTGTAGAAAACTTCAGTTCTCTTACTATCTTTCGGAACGCAGTTTCTCTTTTGAACTTCTATTCATTAGAGCGGACTCAGAGTGTCGTACTGGATGGTTAAAAATCTACTTCTGAGTTAGGTGAGGTCCAAAGAGAGTGAGTCCATTCGACCCTCCACCGAAATCCACATGGATTTATTCTGTCTCACACCTATTCACACTCGACCAAAAGGTTAGATGGTAAGAGTATGGCTCTGCCGGACTCTAAAAACCTGATTCGGTCCCCAGCGGGGCAGGCACAAATTATGTCCCCTCCAGTTTCATCATTTTCTGAACAGAGGCGACCCACACTGTCTCTGCATAAGATGATTAAAATGACAGTGACCTGTAAGAGAACCTGTTAGACATCGTAGATCATGTCTACTGTAGTTCAACAACTGTTTGGTGTCAAGATTCGAAGGGTGAATAAACGCCTTCGAGTGAGCCAATTCTGAAAGATTCTGTCGGAACTCCATAAATCTTCTTGGTATCTAGGTGTTCAATATTTGTTTTGCAAAGCCTAAAGCGAGGCCAATGACAGGTTCTGGTCCGATTAAAGTACTTGCAGCACCTTCCTTCGCAAGGGAGTCAGCAGCCTAATTGCCTTCCAGGCCAGTATGGCCAGGAATTCAGACCAGAGACAATATGTTAAGTCTTCCTATTGAGGAGAGTCGTTTTCGGCAATATGCTACCAATTTTAACGTTGCTCGGTAGGAACCAAGAGCTTCCAACTTGACTTGTATATGAGGTTGGATTCTTTCAATCTCTCCGCACACAATTATTCCAATAGCGTAAATTTCTGCTCAATGTGCAGTCGCATATGTTCTTAGGTAGGTTGATATCTCTGTCCTGGGTCTGCAACTGAAAACACCTGCACCGGAACCGGGAGGTGTTTTTGATCCATTTGTGAACCATCTGCTCCTGATATTTCCTCCTTCCGGAGGATCCAGTCTTCGCTACCCTACTCCTAACAATCAGTACTTCTTTACTAAACAAAGAAATACAAATCAATTCAAAGAACTAAGATTATAAAAAAAGGAAAGAAGAAAAAAAATCACATCAAAGGTGCTGCTTCGTTCCCTCCTGTTCATAAAAGAGGACATATGCCTCATTACTCACAAGTGATTTTGGCGAAATTGGGAACACGTGTGAATCGTTGAAATTGTATATTATTTTATAGTTTATAGTTTTATAAGACAAGTAGCGATAGCTAAAATGTGTAATTTTATTTGTTTGTTTTTTTATTTAATTATTTTAACCAAGCTTTGCCAATAAGATATGAATCTTCAGACAATAAAGCATATTTTGACTTGACTTGACTGTAGTGTAAGAAACATATCTTTTAACTTTTGCGTTTTCCATCGAAGTTTCTTCAAACTCTGTGGGATGGTGTCATACAACTTTGCCGCATTATAGGAGAAACTTCGAGTATTCATTGCTATGGAATGCCTGGAAATAAGCAAAATATGCTGATTACGAAAAGTTCAACTGTGTGACAGTGCAACCAGCCTCTCACGCAAGTAAGGCGGAACAAGAATTTTGTGCGTGAAACTAAGCAAATGTATTTCTCTCAGGTAGTTAGGTGAAAGTCAGCCAGCTGTGAAGAGTTCATTTTTGAAACGGATTGCTTCATTCTCTCCTTTGGAAGATTCCTTGATTTTGTGTATAAATCCAAAAGTTGGTTTCCCATTTGACAACTTGTCAAATGTCAACGTGGACATTTTTCCAAACAAATACATATAGATGAATTACCCAATACAATATCGAGATGCTGGTAGCTCACACCCACCACCAGAGACGTACACCAACACCATTAAAATGCAAAACGAATCCGACCTTTCCTCGATCTCTAGTTCCCACAACCTCGTTAAATTCGACAACGAAGTCCGAAATCTTCACACGGGCCCCCGAAACCTCGTAGAGAATGACGGGGCCACACAAAAACGCCCGAATTTATTTCGAAAAAAACTCACCGTTAAAATACGGCCGCGTGGCCTTCGATAAATTACAATTTGTCGAAGAAGACTGGCACTCCGGTGGCTGTGGCACCCCACGCGGTGCTCCCCGTGGGGAGCTCCACCTGAGACGGAAACAATCGAACGGCTTTTAACGCAGACACTTTAATATTTCGCTAAATCATCAATTTTCGTCCGATATAATTAACGGTTTCATTAAATCATAATGGAATGGACGATACGGATCTTCGGAAAAACTGAATTATGGATTGATTTGTGTTTATATAATGAATGGTAAACGAGTAATTGTATCAGAATAAGTCACCTTCAGTATTAATTCTTATAATGCTAAAACAATAAACAGATCGGATAAGGTTTTCACCTCGCTTTTTCGACGTATTGGTACATTTTTTCAGCTTCAGTTGTTTCCGGTGATGACATCGTCAAAGTTTGTTATTACATTTTCAAATCGATTATATTTTCAGAATAGAAGAATAATGGGTTGTAGCACATGATTCTGTCAAGTGACCTGCAAGATCATCCGACTTAATCCCCCTAGACTTTTTCTTTGTGAGTCACTAAAAAATCTTTTTGGTCTTTCAATCAGCTGTTGTTAATTAGTTTATGAAGATCGTATTGGTAACAAAAATAAGTTGTAAATGTAACAGTAGCGAAAAAGTATATATGCAGCCAGTTGCAGTCATTGATCATCGGTTGGATTCGGAAAGATTTCCCACACGATAATATCGGGATAGAAATTACCTGCCTGTTCAAATGTATCACCATGTATGTTATTATATTTTGAAAATCCGCATTTTTCTGAATCCAATAATTGATATGAAATGAAAAAGTCTAGAGGAGTCAAGTCGGATGATTCTACAGGTCACCTGAGAGAATCATGTGTTCCAGTCCATTATCATTATTCTGTAATCAGAAAATTAGGCTGATTTAAAAAATTTACAGGATGTTCTATCCAAAAATCAAACGTTGAAGTCATTTCCGAAAAAACCGAATCTTAAGAAAATCTCCTATCACGTCAGAAAGTGCCTTTGTAGCATATTCAAGATTCAGATTTTCGTAAAAATAGCTGAGGAAATCAATAAAACAAGAGAGTGTGTCATCTGGTATATTTTTTGTGAGTGGACGGGCTACACCTCTACAGATTTCCTTCAAGAATTATTTTATCTTTGCAAAAACCATAGTAAAAGCTTCTTTCATTAGCCTTATCTCACTTCAACACAGGCCAAGAGCCTCTGGATAAATTTTGGTCATGAAACTCGTTACATAAATAACGTGCCTGAAAGGTTTTTGTATATTGGATTGTTTGTTTGGAATTCATTCCCAACGTTATTAAATGTTTCCGGGGTGATACATATCTGTTATTCGGTCCATAAGTTCCTGGAGTAACTGTGACTGTATAATGTTCACCTTAGATTTTATGTACCCCCCACAGAAAAAAAAATCCATAGGTGTCATATCAGGTGACTTAGCTGGCCATTCAATGGGGCCACGTCGGCCTATCCACCGTCCAGGAAAATTCTCGTTAAGCCGTTTTCGGACAGGTCTGTAGTAGTGAGCAGGTGCACCATCTTGTTGAAAGGTAACATCCATTGTAAATTCATTTTGGTTTGCCCTAACTACTTCTTGAGTACTGTGATAGATCCGATTTTGAAGCATATTCGAATATACAGATGCCCAGTTATATTTTCAGCCATAAGTATTGGACTTATGATATGATCACCCAAAATACCATCGGATTTACGACTGACCAATAACACACATTCTGTCTATTTACTGTTCTATTTTAAAAAAATGAATAGAGTTAATGTAACCGCGGTTTTGAGTTTTGCGGTCACACATGACCGCACAAAACTGAAGTCTTCTATCCGGGTCGTCTTCTGTTAATTGATGCAGAATTTTTAATTTATATGGGTGAAACTTGTGTTTTTTAAGATATGTTTTCACTGTGGTCGTAGATACGCCACAATCTGTGACTACCATTTTCGTTGTTTGTTGCGGATTATCAACAATAGCAGCCATTACGTCGATTTACTATTCTTCTTAGATAGACTCTCTTCCAGATCCTTTACTTTTTTTTTTCCACGTGACCGCAATCATCTTCATGCCAAAACGTAGTTAAAGTAGTTCTATTTTACCTGAATTTTACCCGTCCTCGATAGCTTGTTCCGTTCAGAAGTTAAGGAAGAGGGAGGACTTTTTACGTCCTCACTGTATAAATGAATGTGTAAAACATATATGAAGTAATATTCCGGAAAATACGTTACATCTCTTAGTATCTACAGGAATACGTGATGTTATTTTACGATTCAGTAATTTCTTTCCATTCTTTTATAGTACACACTTTCACTGATTTCACGAAATAGTCCAGAGTCTACGAATTCCATGATTCTGATTCTTTGGACAGCTTGAACTGGTAATTAGAAATTTATCCTTGACAGAAATTAAAGAAATATTGAAGGAGCAAGAAAAAACTACGATTTTTCTTTCAGAAGTATTTCTCAGATCTACTATTCATCATTTAACTACCATCCTCTTGGATTTACTAGAGGTGTGTATATTTCAACTAGGTTCCAGTTGATTTTTCACATGAAGTTTCACCTAAAGTTACACGACATCAAATTTTAATACTTACAATTGAATCGAAATCGATATAAATTTATAAAACACAAGTAGTAATTATTCAGATGTTACTGCCTTAAATATTCCGTAAGGACTTTCCATCTCACCATATACCTATTACATAATTAATAGTTATTGTGCCCAGATTAATGACCTCCGAGGACGGGCTTCATTTATCAATTTTTTTTTCAGTGTGGTCCTCCATAAGAATACCTGAACGATTCTTATATATTGATAAATAATGTCTAACTTGTGTCACCGAAATTTCTCGCACTCTGGTTGAGTTACCGTGGTCACATTCTTCTGCTTGTTTCACTAGAACTGGAAATATTCCTCTACAAAAACAGATTATATATTTCACTACCTAGAACATTCACCAAATATTTGAGTTAAATGAAAGAAGGAAAGAAATTTTTTTGACCTCAAATTACAATTTCTGATACATTCAAAAATATCTGCAATAACGTCATACTGAAAATATAAAAAAATGTACATACAGTCCGTAAGGAAAAATCTCACAATATAATAGTTATGACTCACAATATAAATACACATAAATAAACACATACCCACATATACATATATTAGGACCACTGACAATTGAATACGTCATAAGTCTTACGTGAATTTTTTACTTTGAACTTCAATTCTTTTATATAAAAGTCTTTTCTCCACTAGGCAAAGTATTATATATTTTTATGGGAAGAAACTCCGTTTGTTTGGCTGTGTTTTGATAATGCATCTTCGGTAGCCTTTGTGTCATAATTATGAATCCTGTGACCACTATTACATTTATTTCTATTTTTATGCACAAACAATATTGCTTCTAAAATATACGTG
>WOGO01002814.1:0-15212 GCA_015342085.1 Leptinotarsa defecta | reverse complement strand
ACCAGAACAGAGGATTCATCAGTCCGAAATTATCCTGAATAAACCAGAACGCTCTATATCAACTGCGCATGATCCTGACGTCCTGAGACCTGAATTTCGTAGAACCAAAACAAACCTAATATTGACCTGAGAATTGAGCAACTTTATATGGTGGGAGAAAATTTGGGGTTAAACGTTCGAGTGGGCCCACCCCATAGATGAGACGATTCACAAATACCAACTTTACGTTTCTAAAGTTAGGTGTAAATATTTTCGAAAAGAAATAGTACCGACCCAGACTTTACCCTTTGGGTAATCTTAGGAAAACCCAAGAGTCCAAATGCAATAGGGTAGTTTAACAATTCTACTAATTTCAAATATTTCTTAAGATTTGTGATGGATTACAGAGCAATAAAGTAAACTAACCATTTATAATTCTTTAAGGATTTTGAGGGATACAATCTTAGGTATAAAATCTAATCGAAATTTGAATGCTGAGAATTTCTAAAAGTAACAATCTTAAGGCTTGGTATTTTATGACTCAATCCCGTTAAAAAGCAAATTATGATATACACACTGCCTACACCGTGCAGTAAGTGCTCATTCAGCACGAAAGTCATGTTCCGGATTCATTTGTCCGGCCAGGATTTCTGACATCATGGGGCAAGCCAGTATGAAGAAAATCAGAGAAGAAAAGCGGAAAATCAGAACTACCATCTCAATAGAGTGGTCGGGATAGAGTCTACGAAGTTCAGAGTGAAAATCTAGATATTCCATCCGTTTTTTTTCTCTTTTCGATATCCGTTACCCCGGAACGTAGTTCCATACCGGGGTGTCGACAATACCGTTAAAGTGCCGTAGATAATAAAAAAGCACTTTTAGGGCTGTCTTATGTCGATTAATGTAGGCTCAGACCACTCATGATGGACATGCTGATGGCAAGTACATTATACTCTCAGGCGCCTCAAGATAGGCTCTGCACCTCGTGTCAGGAACCTATTTACCTGGCAGGCTATGATAAACCTCTCAGTTTTCGACTTCAGCTTTCTCGACCCTAGGAAAGTGAAAGTCATGCACTTTGATGAGCCGAGGTCTTCATTGTTATTGAAGAAGACCAAAAGCATTGGCTTATCATTGTGTTGCCGCAAGAGTGAAGTGATCTCTGTGACTTTTATGTAGGCTTTGTGCTGAACGGGTTCAAACTCGTTCACAGAGTTGTGATCACCTCGTTCAGTGTCGAAAACAACCAAAATCATCCAGTTCCTGCTGAGGAGGGAATCCTAACTACTGATGATTTCAAAGCTCCATCCAGTACCATTCTGTCTTGTAGACACTCCAAACTCAAAAGTCCACTACCTTCCTGTTGTCCACTACATTTCTGATCACCAGATCTGTCGGAGTTTGTGCTAGTAATTACTGCTGATATTTCAAATGGAAGACCTTGTGCCTCCGGTTTTTGGAGGTACAACAGTTATAGTCTCGAGTATTTTTGAGTAAAACGGATTATTACAATAGTGAGATGCAGAAGAGAATGGGACTGGGGTTACCGCTCTGAAATACACCCTCTGGAAGGGACCCACTCTATTTGAACTCTAGCCCGAGGAGATGTTATGGTGAAGCGAGTTTGCTAGAGTGGTATCAGTTGTTCAAGGCATCTCACTATATTCTCGCGTACCGCAAGGCATCTGAGCAAATGCAATATGGGCTCATGCGATGTTATGTCAAATGCCTTGCAGTAGTCGATCTCGGCCGTAGAGAGGTTATGCTAAAACTGTGTCAGATCCTGCTGAGCAGGTTCTCTTCACATCCAGCTACTCCTTTCTTCGGTCTTCTCTGCTCATATGTCCGTTCGAACACTCGGTCAACTGCCGTGAGTATTCATATGTATGAGATGCTTGTGAACAACTTATAACACGAATTTAAGCATGTTTTCTGTCTGTAATTCCTACGAATCGACAACCCTCCGCTTTTATTAGTTTCCCAGATATCAACTAGTTTTCGTAAGTGAGACAGAAAGAAAATATCTCAGAACTTTGGTCAAATTATAGTGGTTGTATGAAAAAAAAGTTAGCCGAAACCAAACTGGCCTCACGGTATAAATTCGTGACACAAATTGATGAAATTTTCAGACCATCCGAAACGAGCTCAAAAATATGAAGTACTTTGAGAAAAATTGAATCGACTTCAAAAAGAAATTAACTGAAGAAGTATCTGTCGAATATGAAATTATGTCCCGATGATGAATTTTTTTTCCTTAAGACAAAACACAAGCACTACCCTACACCCCTCTAGGAGCGGTGCCTGTGCGAAATTAGCGATTTATATTGGATTTGAATCGCTGGAGATTAATTCCATTTGGAAAAACATTCTCAGGGAGTTTATTCCAGATAAACGCGGTTCTCAAAATAAAATAGTTCTTGAACAGTGAAGTTCGAGGTGTACTGAGTTGAACCTCAAAACGATGAGCAGCCACGTACGGCCCGTCGCGTATTTCTGATATGTACCACTTTTAGTGGAATCAAATGTGCCAAGTCACTTGAGCACTTTTCGTGAAAGTATCCATAGAAGAGAGACGAATCTCCAACCTTTCTTCGATGTTCCAGGCTGTCAAGGTTGCAAGTGATGTTCGCGTCTTCAATCAGGTTCTTTTCTGGATGGAGCAGCTTAGGAACGTAGCTCCACATGAGACCAATACTCCAAAGAAAGTGTGATCTGTCCTTTGTGAAGCATCAAAACTTGCTGAGGTGTGTACAGTTTTCTGGTTTGGAACAGTGTTCCAAGCAAGCAGCCTTTGCAATTTCAGTGACATGTTTGTGCCAAGACATATTGGTATGCATTTTGACTCCCAACAAACTTATCAAAGCAGAAAGCGGAGTTCTCTGACCTGACATTATTATATCCGGTTCCAAGACATTTATCTCTTTGGAGAAAACCGATGCCTGGGTTTTCGTGGCATTGAATTGAACCTGGTTACTCTCACCCCAATTCGAAATCACCTCTAGATCCTTATTGAGATATGCAACCTCCTGTTGCTGGTGAAGATGTGCATCCGCAGCCGGTGTCCTGGAATCCAAGTGGAATGACGAGACAAGTGTGCTGTCATCAGCAAAGCAATATATTGGATTTTTGGGGTTTTCACCAGTACCTTAGTCGTTGATATACAATAAAAAAAGGGTTGGATGCAGTGGGGAACACCAGCGTTGATAGTAAAAGTATTCGAAAGATATCCATCGACGGCCACTTGCAGGGAATGATAAGATAAGATATTTATTGACCTTTAAAAATTGCAAAAATTTTTATGAGATAAATTCACAACATAATTGTGTAGGTACGTCAATACTGAGGTGTAGATATGAAAATGTATATGAAATTTGTAAAGCTATGCAAATAAAATTTGTAAAGCTATGTAAAGCTGTAAAAATGATGTAATCCTAGAAACTAGGCCTTATGTAAGGTAGTACGTTAAATAGACAGTACTAAATATTAAGTCCATATATGGGAAAAAACATCTTCAATATTATAAAGTGGATTTACAAGAAGTGATTGTTTTAAGTAGTGTTTCAATTTTTTTGTAGTGAATATCTTCCAATCCACCGGTATAAGGTTATATAGTTTAATTGGTAGATAGTCAGTCTGCTTCATTGTTTTAGTGTAGTTCACTCGAGGTAATCTATACAATTCTTTATTGCAGGTATTGTACTTATGAATTTCACTCCCCGTAGTGTTCGCATTTTTGTTTTGGTATCTCCACAAGATGGCTTCTGTGATATATATACATGGAAATGTTAAAATTTGCATTTTGATGAAAAATGGTTTGGCATGTTCCCTTGGTCCAGCCTTAGCCATAGTTCTAACGATTTTTTTTTATTTATTAATAGCTGGTGGCACGCTGAGCTTGTGCCCCATAATAAAATCCCATACATTAAGTGGCAGTGAACCATACCGTAATATACAGTTTATGTACTTTCAAAAAGGTGGAGAGCTATACACAGAAATGATCCGACAAGCTATACAATCGAAGTTTGCCTAGCAAACCCTCATGCCACACGATCAAAGGCTTTAGAAATATCAAGCTCTTGACTTTCCATGTTTCTCGATTGCGTTATTCCAAATATGAGTGGCATACGATAGAAAGTCTTCTTGATCTTTGTTTCCGAAAGCAATGACAATAAAAAAAAATTAAGGTCCCAATTTGTTTCGTACCTGCTTTTGATTTCATACTTTTTTTTGGAGTCGATTTAATTTTGAAATTACTGTTGCAGCAATGATTTCGTTTATTCTAAATCAAAAAAGCTATCCGCGCATATGCTATTGTGCTTTGTGTAATTCAATTCTTTGGACTTTTTCATTCACAGCATCGAATCGATACATTCTCGTCTGTAATCACCAGATTTCAAAGACCACATTCAAGGTAGAAATACGAGATAACTACACACAAAAGCTTTCCAAAATACGTTTTGTTCACTAACTATATGTTGATTACTTCACAGTTTATCGAAAGGTGTGGTCATTTCTGAAATTGAAGGAACATTTACATATTTTGTTACTTCGTGTCGAATATATGTAACAGTAGACTTGACAATGACCTGGAAAGGAAGATATTCGGCAATTGCTGAAGTGATTGTACCTCGGTACCAGCCTCGTAGCTTTTGTTTTACGAGAACAACTGAAATCAGAAGCGATGTGATGCGATATTTTGTAGCTTATGCAATTTTGAAATATTTCGCATCAATTCAGTTGATGAGTCGAAGATGGACAGATATATTGGATATTTTGTACAAAATGTGTCGACTAGTGATATACAATCCTAATTTTGTATCGAGTCTACAAAATTGTTTTGCCTCGCAAAACTGACACTTTCTACAATCCTACAAAAAGAATTATGATTTAGAAAAAGGAGGATTAAAATTCTTTTACCCGTAGTCAGGCATAAAATATGCTCAAATAACTCTTTTACAATTTTTTTGAGGCCGGCACCATCATTTGAGAAAACCAGGTATGTTAAAGAAATCTGTTGAAACCCCTATTAAAATTTGTTTTTTCGTTAACCAGCTGTAGCCCCCTTTACGAACGACAACTCTCAAAACACGAAACTTGTGCAAGCTAAGGACTACCGAGTTCTTACCTTTTAACGTGTGATTCCTAACACGGAAGATAAGGTACAATATAATACAATACAATGTATTCACCAAATATACAAGTAGAGTTTGAATACAACTATTGCTAACAGTAAATGGTGGTAAATAAATACGAAACGCCGAAAAGAAAGTTTCCCTTGTGCATGGGCTAAAGTATTTTAAGTTTTTATGAAAGAAAGTTTTTGGCTTTCTACTACTCCATCTTGATACAAAAAAATGTGGAAGATTCCCACATTTGATACAAAAAAATGTGGGAATCTTCCACATTTTTTCGTATCAAGATGGAGTAGTAGAAAGCCAAAAACTTTCTTTCCAAAAAATTAATCACTCCTAAAAATATAACCCCTTCAATTGAAATGTTTTAATTTCTTGAGCAGTTTATAGAATATACAATATATACATAGATATTACAAGCAGATAGGTAGGTGAAGATAACAAAAAAAAACATAATATAGATATTACAAACGAGAAAGCATATAAATATAATTATGTTCGTGTACAGTATAGATACAAGTTTGCATATAAACAAGTAGACAAGGCATATTGTATCTCACTTCAAGTTTTTCCTATCAATTGATCAGTGTATATTTTCTCTTGGATAGCTATAAAGCCAATTCTTTAGTTTTTTTGGCAAGCCGAATGATCGTATTCTGCGGAGATCATCTGGTAGATCAGTATATAAGACTGGACAAAGGTAAGTAAACGAACTTTGACATTTTCGTGTATAAACTCTTGGAATTGTTGGCCATGCTCTTTAATTTTTTTGAGACATAGTCTGCGTGGTGACATCTGAGGTGACGGTCTATCATAATTCCCAAAAATTTAATGTGGGCAGCTGAAGGGATCTTTGTGAGGCCGCTGTTGAATTCAAGTTCTCTATATGTTGGAGATTATCGCTGTAGCATGTGAAAGAAATAAAAAAGGTTTTATGAAAATTGATGGTGAGTAGTCGAGTTTGAAAGAAGTTTATCACATTTGTGAAGTCTTTTTCAGCTTTTGCTTTCAGAGATTGCCAGGATGAGTCTTCATAGAAGACCGCAGTATCCTCAGCAAAGCAGATAATGAAGCCTTGTGTTGTTGTTTGGAATAGTTTGTTGATGTATAGATTGAATAGAATAGGGCCTAACACAGTACTTTGTGGTACGCCGTATTCTAAAGTTTTTTCTGAGATTATCGTGCCATCTATATTAACCACTTGCTTTCTTTCACTAAGGTAGTTCTCCATCAAGTTGAGTGGTGGTCCCCGCAAACCCATGGTATCAAATGTTTGGAGGAGTTTCTGATGGCTCACCGTGTCAAAAGCTTTGGCCTGATCGGAGAAGATGCGTAGACATGAATTAATTTTGTCCATGGAATTATAGATTTTTCCAATTAGGTCTGTCATTGTATCTTCAGTTGATTTGGGCTCCTTGAAGTCATATTGTTTGTCGGATGTGATGTTATATTTATTGAAGAAACTGTCAAATCTGATTTTCAGAAACTTTTCAAAGACAGAATATTAAAATCAAATTTCGGATGCTACATACATTATATTAGTGACTTTTCCATTTTTTCATGTTGGTACACTGCCTCGAACATATGTTCACAGGTTCAGCTATTTAGCATTTAGCAAGTTTGACGGGAAGAGGCATAAAAGTTACAAGTATTTTGCGGCGATTTTTTGCAATCGAAAATGAAGGATCGAAGAATTTGCATCAAATTTTATGTGAAAAATTCAATCACGTGTTCAAAACACTTGGAATATTGACAGTGGCATACGGTGATGGTACTCAGAGGCAAAAAAGACTTACAAGTGATACAAGCTGGTTTATTTTGGGCAAAAACCCCAAGAGACATTTTTTGTTTAGAATCAAATAGGCTATCGGAAATAAATTTTTAAATGGTAAACAATAATAAGACAAAAAGTTACATTGGAAATAAATTTTAGGGGTTGCCTTTTCCACTCCTTACAACCATGGGGTAAACCAAATAAATTACTGGCTAGGTTTCTTTTTGGTAGTACAACACATCATGTTAATTTCAATATTGTAACTTCTTCAGTGCTTGTGAAAAAAATTGTTATACAAATTTTATGTACCCCCTTTAAGGGGCTGTATCTTAAGAAGGGATGCTCCAATGAAGTTTCTTTATATGAAAGATCCTATCTTTTTTTCGATGAGGAATCATCTCATTAAATGTTTCACACTTATTCAGTTACACCCTGTATTTTTTATTGGAAGACATTTTTTTTTCACCGAAGTTTGCATTGGTCAGGCCTTGTGAATGCTCAGTCGAAAAATACCCCAAACACAACAGAATTTGTGGGACTCACCATCGATTATGGTCTCACCTAGTCAGATCATATTTCTTGATTGAACAAAAAATTGAGCAGAGCTACCTTTGCCATTAGAGCTATAAGAATAGACATCAACAAGGAAGTGACAAAGAAATTGTATTACGCCTACTTCCACAGACTTCTATAATTTGGTATTGACTTTTGGAGCTCTTCTGTCAATTCAAATTCCTTCTTTGTCATACAAAAACGGGCAATACGAACAATTTTTGGTCTATCATATTAGGAATCATGTTATAAGCCATCCACTCTATACAACTCATACATATATAAAGGTTCACTTTTCATTCGTAAAAATAGAGGGCATACATTACAAATTATAGATACTACAAAAATCTCTAAAAGAATTATCAAAGACAGAATTCAAGATCGAATTGAAAAAACTATAGCACCACAATATTTTCCTTAGTTTACACGAGTTTTCTCGATTGAATATTTGACATCATATGTTCAAATGGATAGCTGAGCTTTGGAGAGTAGATGAAGTTTTTTTAGTTGAGAATGAAATATGCACGTATTCTGGATGTTTTTTAAACATGTGGCAAAAAATTAAGGGACTATTCCTTGGACTGTTGTAAGGGTATTTTGTCCCATGATGAGTTTTGATAGGGCGTTTTGTTTCGAATATACGGGGCCAAAAAATATTTTTAACGTAGCCGAAATTATAGCGTACTACACTGGACCTACCAAGTAATAAAGAATCTAACAATTCCGTTGGTACCTATCAACAACATTCCACAGTTCTTGTAGATTAAGAAGCAATACATGTAATTGTTGGTAATTGTATATTATGTATTCTGTATACTTTGGCGAAAAATATATCTTCATCTATGTGTAATGATTTTCAAACTTATGTAATCGTGCTTCTGGAAACATGA
Source organism: Leptinotarsa defecta (assembly GCA_015342085.1). Lineage (NCBI taxonomy): Eukaryota > Metazoa > Arthropoda > Insecta > Coleoptera > Chrysomelidae > Leptinotarsa > Leptinotarsa defecta. The sequence goes on along the minus strand of WOGO01002814.1, from coordinate 6,885 downwards.
GTATGCATTCTATCAATTCTCTACTGTTAACTGAGTGTAAGAAGCTCCAGATTTTTACTAGTGAATTATGGGACTGTACAATTATTTTTTTGTCGAACCGTTAAAAGTGCTTCGGGTTAAGACATTAGATGTTTATAATTGAATATTAGTAATATTAGTGAAAGTACATAGTCTAATTATTGAATGGTGTGGTTCCAAAATACCACACCTGCGATTTATTTCGTTATATAAAGCTACAACCACACACATTGAGTTGCATAGTTCACAAGTGACTTCAACCAAAATGGCATCTAAAGTGAGTTCAATGTGGATGTTAGTTTTGAAATTCGTGAGAAGTGTATTTATTGACAGTGCTATGAATTGAAGATAGTTTGTTGTAGACACTACAAAATCTTCGAGAGTATCTATATAATCACTGCATTCTGTTTATTTGATAGATTTGAGAATTTAACAACAGAAGTCAATATACAAGAAAGGACCGTGATAAAATGAAATATTGCAAACACCACAGGAAATTTACCCACTCGACAATTTCATTTGAGAATAATGGGAAATATAAAAAAATACGCAAGCTTTTATCCACATGATTCAAAAAGAAAAAGAAGAAATCCATCAATTCTTTGTATTATACAGGGTGTGTCAACAAGGTTTCCTCGGTCCATTGCTATCAGAGGAAACAATGTTTCAGTTATATCGGTAAATACTATCTTTCAAAATTATTTTCTCGCATAATGGGTGATTCAGCCGAGCATGACCAACCAAAGTTATATTTTTTTAATGGAATATCCAGTATATGATTCGAAATACCATTGCGGCTACAGCAATTGAGTTGATTATTTTAGGAATAGGAATATGTTATGCATAATAATGCATAACATGCATTATTATGCAACGAAAAACCCCCATTTTTTCCGTTGTCCGAACCATCAACAGCCTTGGTCACTGAATGTTTGGTGTGGAATTCTCGGAAAAAGAGTTATTGATTCATATTTTTTGGATAGGCATCTCACTGAAAGAAGAAGATTTCTTCGGCATCAGTTTTGGAATTTATTAGACTGGGTTCCATATGGAACAAGACGTAGAATGTGGCTACAACAAGACTGTGCATCACCACATTTTAAAACTGAGGTACGGGAATACCTTAACAATCATTTCAATAAAAAATCGATAAGTAGGAATGGGTCTGTGGCGTGACCACCCAGATCACCCGACCTGACCAAAATGAATTTTTTTCATAGGGGCATATCAAATCGATTGTCTACCAAACTCCTTCATCATCAATAGAAGACATGAAACGAAGAATCGCTAAAGCTTTCAGGGAAATCACTGAGGATATGCTGGAACGTGTAGAGAATTCGTTTAAAAAAAGACTGACACTATGAGTTCCAGAAAATGGTCGCCATTTTGAACATCTTTTGGACTCCTATATTCAATAAAATATTTAGGCGTTGTTGTTCATATTGAAAAAATGTTGAGTGAGTGAAGGTAAATAAATGAATCTTTTGTAGTTACAACAATGAATAAAACTGGTGATTATTTGTGAAATGTCTGTTTTTTGTATAATATACTTGACAAAAAATGTAGTGAAATGTCGAAACATTTCAACAAATGAAAAAATACTAGGAGTTCTACTCGAAAACGTTGAATTATGTCTGTTTGAAAATAAATGAAACTTGACAGGTTTTATCGAGCCCCCTATATATTGTTTCCGAAAGTTGAGATTCCTGTAGAGATTGCTGTAGACATGCGAGTGGTGAAATTGTCTGCAAAATAGGGTTTTCTGGAACAACTTGACAATGCCGCAATGGAAATTTGAGATCTGAAAAAAATATGGAGTATATTTACTGGATATTCTGTTTGAAAAACTATATCTTTGGTTGGCCACGCTCGGCTGAATCATCCAGCGAGGAAATAGTTTTGAAAGATAGTTTTTATCAATATGATTGCGAAAAAAAATGAGCAATCCCTAATAGCAATGAACATAGGGAATTTTGTTGACTCACCCTGTACAATTCATATTATGAAAAACGTGTATTGTGTACAATGTTTTTCTTAGATTCACATATGTTTTTGTTTATCTTGTTAAGAAAATTTTGCGATAAGCTTTCATATCACATAAATTGTGTAATATAATAAATTTATGGGTTTGATTCAATTTAGATCCATTTTCATTTTTCAGGACATGTGATTGAAACCTCATTTGAAAAATTATTTTTCACTATTGATTTGATTTTTTTTATATCGATAGACATTTCGTCAATCTGGTGATTTCAATCAATGCATCATTGTTGCGTTGGTGATTCCTATATCATCCCTTTCTAGATTTTTGATATTTTGATTTTTACTAACCAAATATGCTTTTTCGAATGTCTCTTTTGAAACAATTAAGCATTGAGGTTGCTTGTATTACAAATCTTAATTTTTAAAATTTCACAAAATATAAAAGATCCATAATACCTTGGGGTTTATTGTGCATTTTCATCAAGTATAGGCTAAATCCATCTGTTCACTTCCTATTGTGAATTCCTCTGATTCGAAAGCGAAATAAACCAGAAGTCAAACGTGTCAACTCAATATTTTCATTTCATAACTTTTCTAAACTTTTGTCGATGTCAGACATGAAAAATTATTCAATCATACTAAGTAATCAAAATCAACCGAAAGCAACAACATTATCCCCCTCGTGATGAAATTACTACATTTGACGTATTCTTCAATCCATTTTGGTTAGGAATCTGTACTCCTGATCAGTTTACAAATTTGCGTTACTGCCCTTTTATAGGTTCCCGATTTTGTTTTGACGTCCACAACTCTAAGCTTATTTATCAACTATGTTCGTTAAAAAAATAAGCTCCTTACCATCGTTTATATTTTCAGTTCATTGTACTAATCGCACTTGCATCGGCTGCTCATGCCGGAGTAATTGGTTACGACGCTCACCCAGCCTACTCCGATGCCGCTTCAGTCTCATACTCCAGTGTATCGGCTCCAGTTGCATCCCACGTTTCCTCTCCAATTTATGCCAAAGTAGCTGCTCCAGCTTATGCCGCCCCCGCCTACAAAGTTTCTGCTCCATTAGCCTACGCTGCTCCAGTAGTCAAGAAAGTCGTTGCCGAAGAATATGCCCCAGCCCACTACCAATTTGGATATGAAGTGAACGATCCCCACAATGGGGATGTCAAGAGCCACCAAGAATCCAGAGATGGAGACCTTGTGAAAGGCAGTTACTCTGTCGTCGAAGCTGACGGTTCCAGACGTGTTGTGGAATATACCGCTGATCCTCACAATGGTTTCAATGCTGTTGTTCACAAAGAACCAAGCGCAGTTCCAGTCAAAGCCGTTGCACCAGTTTATGCCAAAGTAGCTGCCCCAGTGTCTTATAGTGCTCCTCAAAGCTACGCTGCCCCAGCTTTTGCAAAGGTGGCATACCCTGCTGTAGCTAAAGTGGGCTACTCCGCTGCACCAGCTGTGTCTTACTCCAGCCTATCAGCTCCAGTATCTCACGCAGCTCCCTCCTATTACCACTAAGTGGTAATTGATTATAATATTTCTCGTAGAAACCCCATATTTATTTATTTCCTTAATTATAAGTTTCATTGAATCAAGTTCAATCAACTTCTTTGTTCTGAATCTAGTTTAAGTTACCAGAAAGTACCTAATCAAACTAAATTTTGGAAACATAGAGCATTCATTTGGTCAAAGTTATTGTTAAGTTTTTCCCCGTGGGTTGACCAATATTTGACCACACTGAACAATTATCAAACTTAACTTCTAACTTGACAATTATCAACAAAAACTTCAACTATTATTCGAATTTCTATCGCCTTACTGGATCGTTTCGCGTACCGAACTGTAACTGCCACTTAACTATGTCGATGGGCGACTGGATGGCGCTTATATTTGGCAATCGAAGGCGTTGGAAAATTCTTCGAAATTCTACCGAGTCGGTCGAACTGAGCGCGCTCTTCGCCACGTCAAAATTGGTTTATGGCTACCAGTGGCGACTGGCGTTATTTTCTTTAGGGCATAATTTACAGCATTATGATTTCTAAGTATGAGGTATGATTACTGAAACACATTCAACAAGATGACTACTCTATTTTTCCATTCTGGAAATACTTACATGATATGAAATATGAATTCAATGAAGTATATACAGTCCGTTTTTTAACTGAGACCACTATTGCTATTTCGGAAACGGTAAGACATACAAAATCGTTTGATTGGATAAAAGTTTCCTATTCTGGGGAACTGAAATAATCTCTTTTCAGATCAAACTTTCAACACTGTTTCATATTTTTCATAACTTGATATGAACCACTTTGTAATGCAAAGTTTCGTTCATTATATTTCATCATCAACCTTATTTCTTCAAATACAAACCTCAAATTTTTTCCATCGATTTTTGTAGACACTGCAATGAAAAATTCAACTGTGTTCGTTTGTGAAAAAATGAAGTTGATGATGAAATCTAATGACCGAAACGTTAGAATGCAAATTTATTTTTATCAGAATATAACAAATATGGAATGCCATTGAAAGTTCTAGTGCATTTTTTCATATCATTCCAAATGGAGGTGGTAGAGACAAAAAACAGAAGTCGACAATTTCAGTTTTTGGCGGATATTTCGATAACAATCTGAGAAACGATCTGAAAATAAAAATTCTAGTTTTCCAAAACAGGAAACTTTTGTTTAATTCAACTGACCTTGTACCTAGGTCCTAACGTTTCTGAAATAGCAATAGCAATTAGCTAAAAAAACGGTCTGTATGTATACTGTTTGTCCAAGATATGGAGTCGGCATGGGAAAATTAGAAACCATGGGGCATAGAAAGACGGCTGAATTGTAAACTAATTTCACTTTTTTATATCATACGCCTATTTGGCGACAATTCCACTGATGTATATGTGCACTCGTATAATTTATGAATGTACAAATTGCCATACTGATTCAGAAGACTGATGTCTGATTATTTTACATTCTTATGAAGATGAAAATATTACCTCTAATTAAGCTGAAAAACACAGGACTAATTCAATTAAAAAAATGTGTGCGTGGGCAATTTCGTCAAAGGTGTTTTTTGCTATAATTAAATAGGTTAATAGTTGATTTTTTGTAAAATGAATGTGAAATGAAAACTAACGTTTATTTGATTCAAAATGATTTTTATGCATGTATAAATTGCAATACCGATTATATTACATTTTTTTAAAGATGAAGACATCAACTAAAAGGATTCTAAAAAACATGAGACTGATTTATAAAAAGGAGGTGTTTTGGAAGCAATCTTTTTCCTAAACTCTTTTGATAATTTATTACTCCATCATTAGAAACACAATGGGAATCTTTCAAAAGAGTGTAATGAGGTCATTTAGGTCATTTAGAATGAAAAAATTGTGACTCATAAATTTTGTCAGAGTGTTCTTCCTATTTTCAATTGATTTCTTCATTCATTTGGAGGTCTAAAATTCTTTGCCAAATGATGAATAATTGAAAAGCCAAAAATTTTGTTTATTTTGAGACTTATTATAATTTGACTACGTAAAATATCTAAGAAGAATTGATTGATAACAGATAATAGATATTTTTGTTACTTCAAATGAATAATTTTTTTGTCAAATAAATACCCAATGAAAACTGATGAGGGCTTTAATCAAAATCACTTCATTGTTCAACACCAATTACCATAAGAGTAAGCGCACCCCTGTCATATGGCAACCAACCCCGTTATTGGGTGAGTTGACTAAGAAGAAGAAGTATTACCATCATTGTCGACTTTCCTTCCACTTTCTTTCAGTGGGGTTTCAATCGCCAGGCATATACTCTATTTTAGGCATATACAGGCATATACTCTATTAAAAACACTCTCTTAACACCAGAACAAAATACGGTCTCTCGACGCGTGTTTCGCTAACCAAGTTAGCGTTCTCAGGAGATCATTATGAATAAATTGTACCACGTATGTTGATGTTTTTATATGCTAGTAACCTACTACCTGTTAGTAGTACGTAACTACTACCGGTTAGTAGTACCGTAGTTACGTACTACTAGTTAGTAGTAGTAGGTAACTGATAACTGTTATTGTTCCTATGCTGAACTACCTGTTTTTCAATACCTTAAATTTCTCATGTACTTTCTCTATGTTACTGCCTATCCCCTAAATTTTTTCCCTAATATCTATCTGTTTTTCATTCATAATTCTTACGTATGAGACTAAACAAAGGGATGCACGAACTAGGACCTTTGTCGCTATTCATGGAACTCATTCCACTTTTCGATTTTCAAGCTTTCGTAAGCATCCAGAAACCTGTTGTCATGTACCTGTCTCAACATTTTTAAACATTTCACACTTATTTTGTGGTCGTTCTCTATGACATGTTGAACGACATTAGATTTCTCCGGTCTATGAAACCGAATATGTGAAACATGTTCCTTGTAGCGAACTAATATAGTCTGTTTGATTTGACCAACATATTTCCTATCACAATATTTGCAGCTTATTTCATAAATCCCAGACTTTCTAACGACTTGTCTTTCCGGCTGCCCAACACTTGTTGAAGTGTATCTACGTGCAGTTTTGAAAGTCATTTACATATTTAATTTTTTTCATGTTCGGACCAACCCATTGGTGTATTTGGATTTATATGGAAGCACTATGAATTTTGAATCTTCCTTTTTCCGAAAAGTCGAGAAATTAGGAAGATACTCATTGAATTTTTGTTTCCTAATTAATTTATCCACTATGTTTGATGGATACCCGTTGATTTCAGCTGCCTCCCTAACAACTTTTTTCTCAATCTCATACCTTTCTTTGCTCAAGTGAAACGTGAGCCCCGCCATTTTTTGTTGTAGGCAATGATGGGAGCTGTCAGGGATATACCTG
>WOGO01002813.1:0-15213 GCA_015342085.1 Leptinotarsa defecta | reverse complement strand
AAAAAACAATGAAGCGGGATGATACCAAATTTAATTTGAAAAGAAAATACATGAACTGTATAATATTTTTTACAAATTGAAGGAAAAGTGAAACTAGACTGAGTTATAGACTAATTTTGCATGGTTTTCTGTTCATTAAATCACATCCCAGTTGACTTTGATATCAAGAATTCCCAAACTGGGTTGCCAACTCGTATGAATATTTTTTAATTTTCTATTTTATCCATTTCTATTCTCTTAGCTTCAGAGTAGGTTGATATTTTTAGATGATGGAAATCACTGAATCTATGAATGTAGATTCAAATATCGACATATTTTTAGAACATGTAAAACTGTATCAAAGGAGTGACACAAATTATATCTAGAATACGACAAATGTCCAGAAGAATACGACAAAGATCCAACGAAGAACTAGTATAGTATAGGGAAAGAGATGACTGAAATGAGAAGTTAAAACACAATAAGCCTGCAATATTTTTCAGACTTGGACGAAATGAACAAGTCAGACTACTCCCAACTAGTGAAAAAATGTCACAGTGGTCGTTGCTCACGCCACTGGTATGTTAATGTCAGAACATGTAGAACGAATGACAGCATTGTACTGCAGTATAAGTTGTGCACCTCTTGGAGCCCAGTCAGCTTTGAACAAGATTACAAATTAATTCAAAAGCGACAGTGCAAATCCGATAGTGATTTAGTTGGTAAAATCATCTAAAGGAACAATTTGTTCAGGCCAGTCTCAACTCCCTGCACTATAACTCAATGAACTGACACCTATCAGAAAACAACTACTTTCCTGGCTAATCCCACGAAGGGCGTTGGATTATGTCCGACATGTGTCAGTGCAGGATTCTTCACTGTTATTCCTGCATATGTTGTTGGCGATACAACTGCCGCAATAGATTTTCAATTATTGGAACACACTTGCAGACCGGTTTAGGGCTGTTTGGCCACTCGTCAGTTCAAGGTAGTGTCTATCATCAACATAAAGTCGTAATTTTCAATAATAACTGAAAATTGAATACCTTCAGAATATCATTCCTCAATAGTTGTCAGTTCATTAACCTACAGTGTAGGGAGTTGAGGCTGACCTTAACAAATTGTTCCTTTAGATGATTTGATTTATAGCCAGTCTTCAAGTATACCCACTGACTATATGTGAAATTTAATGGTAAATATTTATAGTGTCGAGTTGTAATTTGTATATTATAACCCACATAAAGACAGCACATTAACATCACAAAATGTTACATTTTTCTATTTTTTTATCACACAATTCCCAAGTAGTACAGAAAAGTCATAGAATCATAAGAATATTCAATTTGTCACAGATTCTGATTTATACACAACTTTCTGTTCAATATTTGGTAGTAACCCTTTTGCATCAACATGAATATTTTTTTAGACATTTCTGTAGTGATAGATTCCAATGTATTCCTTATCATTATAGAATTTTAACAACAATGTGGAAATAGTGATAATCCCAGGGTTTTATGCATGTTACAAATATTTTAGTACTTGTAAATTGTATTTCAAGTCAATTGGTTACAAATATCAATAATAGATTTGTCATGTTGTTCAGCAAACTCAAAGGTTTTTATCAAAGTATTAACATCTTTAGATTGTTTACAATTTATCCAAACTTTTCCATTCACTCCTATAGCAATTTCATAGGGAAACTTTTTTCCCAGCGTTCTCAATAAAGGATTTTCAATATCTAAAAGTTTTTGGACGAGACCAAGACTGATGTTTGTGAGGAAACCATCGTTACTTAAAATTCCAAGTTTCCCAGCTTTGTAATAAGAGTCAATACAAACTAGTTCTGGTTCCATCTCGCGGTGAGCATTCAACAGTTTGGCATAGACAAGATCACCAACTTGAACATCTGGCTTATGCTTCTTAGTAGCTCCTTCGAAAGATAACATTGATAAAGATGCGAATTCTGCACTTCCAATATCTATTTTCAGGGAATCGCCAGCTTTCTTCACAACTATTCCGACTACCAGGTCGCCTCGCTTTGGTATGTAACGGTTTCTATTTCCTTCAATCCAATAAGTATTTGGCTCTTTAAAACACAATTTACCTGCTTCTGTTATGTATAGTGTATTTGGATTCTCTTCATTCTGCCTCAGACCGGGCCCTATTACTGTAACACCTCTGAGAGACTTTATGCTATCACTTACAACTTCTCCCGGTAAAACAAAGTCTCCTATTTTGGCCATATTTACGGAAATTTCAGTTTGTAATAAGATAAAACCGCAGAATAATAAACAATATAAAACTTGAACCTAACCAACGTAAAATGCAACCTTCTTCTTCTTCTTTTTATAATGAGTTGGTTTCTAACAAAGAGTACACCAATGTACTTTTTGGTTTCTAAGATTAACAACTCAGATTCTATTCTTGCTGGGTTACTTTTTTCGAGAGAATTGTAGTTCACACACTGAATCAGCATCTCACACTACGTTGATAGATCTCATCTTATGACATTCATTTTTGTTACTCTCTACTCCGTGTATATCCATAATATTTCGTAAGCGTTGTTCCCACAGTATGGTACTTGTAGACACTCCTACCTATCATTTCAACAAATGTGGCTGTTATAGACTCATTCTGGACAATATTCTCTACTATCATAAAAAAATATCCCTTTTTTTCAAAAATTATCAGCCATCAGCTGTCAACAATCTAATGAATTCGACTAATTCATAAACCAGTGGTTGTAGGCCATTTAATAGATTGGTTATCAAGTGCCTGTTTGTGGACAGTCGCATTATTAACGTCTAAGGTTGCTGGATGCAACATCTCGGAATATAGGGCATCTATCCTTTTTTGTCTTTGGGTCAATACTCTTTCTCATGCCATATGCGCATATACTACCATGCCAGTCCATTATGTTAAGTCTATGAATAACAGTGAAATTTGTATTTGTATTGTGCCTAGGTGTGAAATTATAAAAATAAAGTAATTCCTGAATCAAAATTATGGTAGAAGAGATCATAGGTTCCAATAATAATACCAAAGTAGGATTTTTCGAAAAAGAAAAATTAACTGATTGACATTTATTGATTGTTTCAGACAAAAGTTAACAATAACAAACCAAAGTCTGTTTACTCTTGGAATGTAACTGATGTGCAGAAGTGGCTGAGAAGACATTGTAGTGATTACCAATGTTATATGGAAAATTTCGTTCAGCATGATATAACTGGCCGCACTCTTTTGAGAATCACTGACAACTCACTAATTCGACTCGGAATCACTCATGACGTTCATCGAGAAGTGATATGGAGACAAATTTTGAAGTTGAGGTTGAAAACTGATGTAATGGAAATCAGAGATTTACAGAGACGAAATACAAATAATATGTTTTATGACTATTCTAATGCTTAAGAACATATGTGAAGCAAAGTTTTTATCGAAAGTAAATGACTTAGTTAAATTCTAAATGTTTGCTATTCACAACAGTCTTTCATAAATTTATAAAAAGTGAGCACTTTCCCCTCACAGAACCACAAAAATATGTACCAGTCTTAAAAATATGTCACAAATTACTATATCACTTCAGAATATTTTCCCATTCTTCCTCCCCTATAAACTTACTTATACTTTGTTTAATAGTAATTAGAAATCTTGCCAAACGTCAAATTGATAGTGAAAAGGGCATGCTAGCAGTAATGGTTCTTTGAAGAACTGAAAGTGAAATAAGTAGCCAGCGTTTGGGAAGAGCAGTTGTAAATTTTTGATAACTACAAAATAATCTTAATGAAAAATATATTGTTGATCATACTCGACCATGGGTGTTTTGAAGTATTAATACATTGACCTCTTATTTAATGATTATTAAGGCTTTTAATGCTAATCAAACAATTTCCACGCTATAAACTCTACTAAAGATATGTTTCGCTACTCAGTAGTTTAATATCAGTACAAGCTCAACCGAGGAAGCTACCATGTAGCAAAACAAGTCCTTAGAAAAGTTAATAGTGTGAAAATTGTTTTATTGTAATGGATAGTATTGGTGTGAATGTGAAGAACTTAATATAATCCTATATTTATAGTTTATAACTTTAATGTAGGTAGGCTAATTTGTATTTTTTTTTGTGCAGTAGTAAGTGTAGCAAAAAATGAAACTAGTTTTTCTTTCGGTTATACCAGCTTAGCATTATGATAAGAAGAAAGAATACTAAAACCGCTTTGAAACATGTTTATAACCACATTTATGCTGTTTTGTATAATACCAGATAACAGCATTAGCATATACAGGAAGTTTACTGAAAAGCTGTTCATTATATTTCTTGTTTTTTTATATGAATTTGATAGTTGAAAAACAGCCCTAATCTGGCATAAAACCTCGCAGGATAAAATTACAACAGTAGGATTCCAATTATCTGAATCAACTCTAGTACCGATAATCAAATTTCCGGATAATTGGGTTTTGAAAAAAAAAGTATATTTTAAGAACAGAACAATTGAAAATTATTTGAGTGGCTGAAAAAATGAAACTGATTCTCTGTAAAATACTGTAAACAGTATATACCCGTGTAAAAATAATAAAAATAACTTCATAGACATTTCAGTAATTGCAGGTTCATACACCAACTCATCTTTCATTTTAAGAAAGTTGTCGCAATGCATATCAGTGGCAGCAAACATACATTAGTGAATACTCCCATTGATTTGTTGTGACAATGTAAATTATCAGCTGGACTAGTACCAGCCTAACTGATGAAGCCACCATGTAAAACGCGCCTTAAATAAAAGTATGTTCCGTAACGTTTGCGATTTTAAGAAATCTATGGCTATAAAAAAGTTTTTTATCATTTACTTCATCTATACACGAAATGTATAAATACAACTAGTCTCAACATTTTTTTTCAGCGCCTTCTCAAACAAAACTCAGTAAGAACCTCATCGAAACGAAACTCTGTTAAAACATATTAGGAATCTAATGTAGAGGTGAGTCCTTAAAACAACAAAATAAAATCATTGCTCTGAACCGGGCCCTAATTTAACACAACCTAGAATCACGAATAAATGTCAGTGGTGCCAATTGCCAGGTATACCTAAAATATATGGTGGAATATGAACCAAAATAAAATTAAAATACCCAAATCCATCAAATAACATGGTGTTTTGTTTACCCGTATTTGTATTCACTCTCTGTATTCACGGTCGTATAGTATAAGCAAAGAATAGTGTATAAGTATGGCATTTTCGTAAAAAATATATTTTGCAAAATTCTTTCCTGGGTGCTTTTATTATTTTTCCGGAAAATCTCTTGGTTAATCTGAAGTGTAGGTAAAAACTTCATAAATTTTTACAAATGTATTTTTAATTTATTAATTAGTTGTCAGTATCTCACTTGAATTGAAACTGGATAAATGCATGAATACATATTCAATATTGATTATATTTTCATTTGCAATATTAATTTTAATTACGGTGAAGTCTTAAGATCAACTATTAATTTACTTCAAGGTTAAAACCCTTCATTTGCTGCTTTATTTTATTTAACTTGAACCCGTTTTAAGATCCAAGAATTACCAATGATTGCTTGAAAAGCTCGTCTCAGTACATGTTTAATATTATTCTCTTATAAACAAATATTAACAATTTGAATAATAATAGGTGGGAGTGTTTGGAAAAAATTGCAATCTTTATTTCCAAAATTCATTTAGCTGTTAATTATGAAGTATTTGTAAATATCCTCGAGTAATTGATATAACGAAGCAGTTGTTGCAGTTGTTTCAAAATTATATTTTCTTGAATCAAATCGAAGAAGTAAAATTAAAATTTATACAAGTTACTGTAAAACTGGACACGACAATTGAAGACATTGGGTTTTATTTTATTCATTGCCTTACATTTTCCTCATGTATTGTGAATCTGAACATTAAAGGAGAATTGCAACAATTTAACTGGCAATAATGTGTCAATTTTCATTGAGTTCACTCATGACATATTTCAATTTACCACCCACTGATGGTGGTATTTTGAAATACAATCATGACTAAATGATTCCATTTAGAATAAACGGTAGAATATCTTTCTTTCAGAATGATTAAGTTCAAAAATTCAAAACAGTCATGATGTAATAAGGAGATAAATGTAAATGTTTATATTAGAATATTCGGTATGTCAATAAGTACACATTTTTTATTAGTTGGTAATCAACAAGTTCAATTGTTATATCGAATATATTTCCTAGAAATATTAAGTCTTTCGTGGAATGTATATTTATCACTGGAATTTTTCACACATTAACATTATACTTCCTGATTAGGTATGATTCCCAAAAATAAAACGTTCACACGACACACTAAAAAATTGAGTTCCTGTATACTTCTACCTTAATCTTACGAGTATGGATTATATAAAATATCATCTTCATAACTGTGGTTGTTGGGTTTTTTGGGAAAAGTATTCATTTCATTCTCTAAGCATTGTTTTTTTTTTGAAAACTCTCTTGATATGTCTGAAGTTACGCCTGACCAAATCGCAGACTTGACTTTTGTTACAAGTATTCCACTTGAACACGACTTATATGGCAAAAAGGTACTGAAATTATTTAGTTCATAATGTGTGACAGAGTTACTATAGTAAATGGAGCCATTGATTACTTGAAAATGTTTACTGAAAGGCGCGACTGGTATTTTGAAAAAACATCTGCAATGTCGACATTTATAGATGAAGATGTCTATAGAGTATTCTGGAATTTATGTAAAACTTGAAGAATAACTTTGTGAATATGAAATCTTGTCCAATTTTGAATCAGCTGTGTGAGAAACCAGAACCAAATAGCTAACAGAACTTCAATTATAAAAAATTTATTACATTGCAAAAGGTCTATAAGAAACCAGAGTTTTGAAAACATTCAGAGTATTGCAATGAGACAAATTGAATGTGAACAGATGGAAGAACAAATGAAATGAAAATAAATGACTAGAACTGGCCGATAATTGATGAAAATCCATATTAAAACTAATTAATACAGTTTATTCTATGATTTTATAGTGAAAATCATACAATAAACTGTATTAATTAGTTTTGAAATGAAAATGAATGAATATTATTCGTAATTATTGAAAATACTTAAAATTACCACACCGAATTATTTCTTGAAACAGAAAAAAATTTAATAAGTAATGAGTATAAACATTAATAAATGAAGCAAACAAATGATTGTGTAATCAATTTTCAGTTTAGGTCACATAATTATTTGGCTTACAAACCAGTGTTCATACATTTTTTAAATTTTTATGCTCATTGCTTATTAATTTTCGTTTCAACCAACTCATTTGAATATTTCAGTAGAGTATTCTTTTATATTTTCAGTAATTACAAATAACATTTCACAAAGTGAGTGGCCATACTTGGAGAGTAGCTGTAAATCAAATTATCTAAGAGAACAATTCTGCTCTGAAAGAAATTCGATTTTCAATTATGGGAAATCATCGACTTCATTGTTGATGATTGACACTACTTTTCACTGACGAGTGGCCAAACAGCCCGAAATCGGTCTCAAGTGTGTTCCAATAATTGAAAATCGATTCCGGCAGTTGTATTGCCAACAGAATATGCAGGAATAACTTCACTGAATCCTGGACTGACACCTGACGGATATAACACAAAGCCCTTCGTGTCACTCCATTAACCTACAGTATAGGTAATTTGAGACTTCCCTGAGGAAATTGTTCTTTTAGATAATTTGAATAATATTTCATTCATTTTCATTCAATTTGTTCTTCCACAGATGTCGAGTCTGTTAAAACTTTTTTTAGACAATGGAAGTCCAAACTTGTAACATTTAATCGAACTAATACTATTCCTAAAGAAGGTTTTTTTGTTTTAGGGTACTCAATATTTACAATGACCATCTCCAGAAATTGTCAAAATACTCCTGTGATGGATTATAATACACCTGAGATGGAAACTCCAGCAAAACTGCCTGGTCATGAACCAGCAGTTGGTTTTACGAGAAAACTCCTTCCATTGGCAGCATTCTTTATGGCCTTCACCACTGTTATGACTGTATTGATAGTTTATATGGATAATACTGGTAAATGAGTTTCTCAGCAAAATTACCTAGTTTCTCCTGAAATGAAATCATTAATGAATCTTGAGCTTATGCTTATATAAAATTGAAAAATTTCCCTTGAATATCATTTCTGATTTTTCAGCTATGAGGCATTATCAGTTTCGGGTGAATATGAGTCAAGATTATGATCTTTTGGGTGTTTCCCAAGATGACCCACAACTAGTTATGTATATTCGTGAGGTTCACCTATCTCCGGCAATCGAACTACATCATAAACCTCTAGAATCTAAAGATGAAATATCTCAAGACACTGCTTATGTGCTAAAGCTTTTGAAGAACAAGGTGAGTTCTTACGTATCAAACAAGTTATGAATACTCCTTTATTCACAATGTCCATTATGAACAAATATATATATAACTTCAAAGTCACTGTATGTTCTTTTAAAGAATGTTAACAGTATTCACAGTTTTTGTTACGGAAATGGTATTTCTAATTAAAAAACATATTCACAAATTTGACACTACTTACACACGTCCCTAATTGAATAGAACTGGCCGATACTTGATAGAAATCCATATTAAAACTAATTAATACAGTTTATTGTATGATTTTCACTATAAAGGGCTTTCCAAAATCCACGACACGTGTCAAGCCAACCGTCAAGCTAGCAACATTGAAGTCCCGATCTCATCACTGACATTCATTAAAGTTTCAGTAATTGATGGAGGCGGTAAGATGTTCAATCACTTACCAAGACACATTAAAGAAATAATTTCCATAGATAATTTCAGAAAGGGATTATAAGCTATCTTGTTAGATAAACCCTATTATAGTTTACAAGAATTTTATAATGACGCATTTTAACTCAAGCTTATTTTAATATGTTGTAAGATGTTTAAATGTTGTTAGATGTTTGTAGATGTTGTAATATGTTGTAAGATGTGCTAGATTTTATATATTGTTGTAGGTATTTCTTTTTTCTGTGTGTATTTTACTTTACCTTAATTTAAGATTGTTTTAGGCCTTTACTTTGTCGACAAGATTTTGTATCTTTGAACAATAAAGCATATTCTCTCTCTCTTTTGTACAGATATGCTGATAAACCTCTGAAAATCAGGCCATTTGACTGTCCAAAATATGCAACTTTCAACACACTCGTCTGAACCTTGTTTTTTAAATTTTCAAAGAGATGTTTAAAAAATATAGTGCGATGACTTGTGTTTGCTTCTAAATTTGATAGACACTTGAAATGTTGATCTCTGAACTCTGAATAAGATAAAACTGGCTATCATAATAACTCTGAATGAACATGAATGGTAATACATTTAATTTTGTTGATTAAAGTTCACAAATGGGTTCAAAATTTCGGATGACAAAGTCAATCATTTTTTTTTTAGCAAAATGGTTTATTTGTTGAAGCTGGAGCATATAATGATGGAAAAACCTCAAAAACTGAATGGCTAGAAGAAAAATTCAATTGGAAAGGTCTCCTAATTCAACCTGATCCAAGACACTACTTTAATCTCAGAAGACATAACCGAAAACGTTCACAGGCTATCCATGCTTGTCTAAGCCCCACTCCTTATCCAAAAGAGGTAACACTCCATCAAGAATCTGAAGGAGTGAAAATAAACAGCATACACTCCAGCCTTCTTGATGACAGTGATTGGTTCAATACCAGAGTGAAATGTTTTCCTTTATTTTCTCTTCTTTTGGCCATGAATATAACAAATATTGATTATTTCAGCTTAGAGACAGGTGGTACAGAATTGCAAGTACTTGAAACTATACCATTTGAACGAGTCAATATAGAAATTATAGGTGTCCACTTGACCACAAATGACACTGAAAAGGGAACAATTAGAAAATTTTTGGCCACCAAACAGTATAAATTCATGCAGAGTTTCAAGACCTCTTATATATTCATGATGAATCACGTGAAAATATAAAAGTTTCACTATTGGAGGAAATGCAGGCCATAGTATTGCAAGATAAACTTGAAAGAAAAACAAATCATCAAATCAGTATTTATTCAAGGAAATAGTTTTAAAATCAATTGAATCACATTTGATTCAAACATTTCATATATGTATTGACTGTGAGAAAACTGCAGAGATTTTGCAATACTAGCTTCAATTACTTCCTCTCTTATACAAATGTTTCATGGAAGAAATTTCAGAAATTGTTTATATTTAAAACGTATTTCTGAATCTCCATGAAATCTGATGTGCCTTCACCACTCATTTTAACCCTCTAGTGCACTTATAGGTAGGTGATAGATGAGTAAGTTTTATTTTATGGAGACTGATAGCAGCTTTTCAAAATGTTAATAGCATAGAGATGCCTAAATTTAAGGTGTACCAGGAAAATTACAGAGTTTACTAGCCTCTTCAAAATAGTTTGTTTGGCCTATAAGCCTAGCATTTATTTAATCAGCATATTTTGGCACAGACTATTGTTTTGTCATTTTTGAAAAAAATTTCAAGGTATTGTTAAAAACAAATTCTTTCGAAATTTGTTTCCCCACTTCAGCTATGTAAGTTTTAGCAAAAAAGACAAGTTTGAGAAAAATAAAAAATTCCACCTCTCAAGTATTCATCTGTTTCATGAATTCCACAGCTGAAATCAACTCATGGATATATACTTCACTTTTTTTTCAGCAAAGAAGTAGTGTAGTTCAATCATGTGAATATGTTTCAGTAATCACTGATAAATATTTGTTTTTATCATCCTAGGTTCATATACATTGCAACTCGTCTGAATCATACATATTTTTTGAAGCATAATGAAACTTTGAGCGATTATATTTTTTGATAGCACTCAAAAAAAAAGTATATTCACCGTAATGAAAAAATGCTGCAACTAATATTATTGATTAATTTTTATTTCCTGTTAATATCTTTGGGTGGTTGTGTTGGTACATTAATAATCCTTTTTATGATTATTTATAACAAAACATTTCCAATATTGAATATTGGATTATAGCTGACATTTATAAATTTAACTGTTTAAATGATGTATTCTCAAGAATTTATGTATATTTTAATAGGCAGTAAGCACTGGAAAGACTGATATACACAAATCATTTTAATTGTTAATTCCATTCCAAATCATATAGAGTTTACGGAGTATTTCAGAACTATGGGGTCCAGTGTATGCTACGTAAAAATAATAATACTATTGACTTCATCTCTAGTATTTACCTTTTGATATTAAATTGCATTCCTTTTTTGATATGAGGTTGTGAAGTGACTGTTTTGTTACAAAAATACTGTATTCAACGAATAACTATTTTGTAAAGAACATGACTTTATACTTGAATCGCTAATACAAATGTCCAAATATAGATAACCATAGTGTTTAATAAATTCAGTTACTCTTCTTCTTTGCTATAAGTGGTAGATTTCCCTCATCTTGAAAAAATTGATCTCTATTCCATTTACTATTTCCTAAAAGACTACCTATTTCAAACTGGTATTCTAGTTCATATTTCTGTATAAATCTTTTGTCTCTATAACCACGAACTACACCTGGTAATTCTGAATATATTTTTTAATGAGTTTTTCCCAACACATTTCACATGTGAAACTTGAAATAGGGTCGGTGAATTAACTGGTTCAACATATTCTTTGCTGGTTAAAAGTAGTGGGTTCTTCTTTACCTTAGATATTTCTGAAACATCTTCCTTATCGACTTGTCCTTGAATTGACCAAAATATGAAACAATGGATTTTTACTTAATTAGCCAAGCCAGAACTTGACAAAAGGACAATGTTAGAATGAAATAGATTATGGCTGGATTTTTATTTGAATTTTTTCATTCGAGTTTCAATTTTGATGAACTCATTAATTTTTGAGAATTTTTTCCTTACTGGCTAACTATGATTACCCCATGATCTTTTATTTCTTTATAGAATGTATTTTATATGAACTTGTAACAATGTGCACGTCTATATTACACATCCCTTGTCTTCAGTTATTTGATAACCGCTTTTGTCCAGTTTATGTTGAAATATTTTGTGCTATGAATGTACCCAAACCTAATCTTTAATAGTCTCGGCACTATTTAGAACTCTCTGTTCTATCTCACATACACATCTTTAATGCATTCTCAAGAACTACGGAATGAGTAAAAACAATTTCATAAAATGATCTGTGAATGCAAGACCTAGGTGAGCCAGCTGAATCAAATACATATATTTGTGGAAGAATAGTCAAGACATGCTGTTATAGTGTTTTTTGAAAACAAATACTAGTTTTAAATTTCTCCAGCTTTACACTTGCTAACTTGGCTTTGTCAAGAAGCTGAACTTATTTGGTAGATTTTGAACTGGCTAGAGCCACAATAAATTCTTGCGGATGGCATTGGAGGGTTGAATATATCCACTCACTTTAGACCTACCTTTGTACGTAATTCTGGTAGGTGGTTTTTTGAATATTTTTACAAAAAAGGATCGCTATATCATTCAAATCAAATGTAGCAAGTCATGACTTGCTATAAATGTAACTACTTAACATATCTAAATATAACTCAAAGTTTTTGTATTGTATTGGTAGCAAATTCTCTGCATAAATTTGTTTTTTATTATTAATAACTAATACACGGAAGTGGCTCGTTCTGAAGTTGAAATTTATTTTTTTGTTCTCATTAAATATCAATTTATTTTCTCGAACCATTTGTCAGCATAGCCCAAACTCGTACAATTTTTTTGTCAGAACAAAATAATCACTTTCACACAATAGAAAGTTTAAATTAACTGGAAATTCAGTAATACAGTAGTAAATTTTGTCCTGGGTCATTTATGAAAATGATAAATAGCCTTAGTCCAATTACAGTTTCAGGGGTACACCTAACTGAACTGATGTTACATCTGATTTGGTAATGTAGTCATTCGTATTTGTCACTACCATTTGCTTTCTATAATATACGACTCATTGATTAATAATGAAGGAATTCCCTAGGTGAGCAGTTGTTGTTGAAAGCTTTGGACAAATCGAGGAATAGCTCTTCTACCAAATATTTTGAATGAAAACAAAAACAGAGTTGTCATAAATTGTCAATTCACTATACTCTCATACAACGGATTTTAATATTTAAAAAAAAGTAGTCCAAAATTTTGTAGGTCAAGGTATCACCTTTTATGAAAATTGGTGCTGATATATCTTATAGATTAAACATTTCAGTAATACATAATTTGTTTTTTTGTAGGTACTTCATCCTCTTCGATATTTTTTTGGAAATTTTATTTAATAAATACTTATTTGTTGATAGCAAATGAAGTAGTGTTTCCAGAAACTCTTAAAAATATTTAAATATCCGTTGCTTCTGTATTTATTGTTAACTCATTTTTTTTAATATTAATTTTCCAATAGCGAACAGTCACAAATGAAGCCCAATTTTTCTGATTAGTTTTATAATCAAAACCACCTGGTACACCATACTCCTGAATTGCTTTGTAATATATTGTAAGTACGTAAAGAATTGCTTATATGATTGGTCAACAAATTCAATACTCGCAAGATCATGAACAATAATCTGATTTCACTGCTAGATATAGTTTTAGGCATTTAATTACTTATTAATTCGTTATTAAATATCAATTCATTCATTCCAAATAATGAGCAGATAAGTTAAGAAACATTTTGATTTTCACAAAGAGGGTAATTGTAAAGTTTAGAAAATTCCTTGAAATTATAATAGAATGCAAAATTAATTGCTTGAAGTTATTTTAAAACCCTTGCATTTAGTTTTTTCAGTATCAATTTGAAATTAATAAATTTTTTTTCTTTCAGTTTCAAGGCCATGTAATTATAATAATTTTTTTTCATACTTGTAGGAAGTAAATTCACATTTTTTTTATTATTGAATTGAATATGTAGCTCTACTGTGATTTATTCGAAATTTTGTATCATTAGTATTCTTAATGTTTTGTTCGAATTATATATTTTGTAGACATTTTTTGTTTTATTTTCAAGTCGATAACTTTTGAAGGATCCGAAGAGATTAATATCCATTAATATTTCAACAATCGACTGAAAAATACCGTATGTACTTGAAGACATGCTTATCATATAAAAAAAATCCGTTTAAAATCTGTGTTTCTGTTAACCAGCTGTCGCACCCTTACGACCGACAATCCTCAGAAGTCGAAACTTGTGCGAGCTAAGGATTAACGAGGTCTTACCTTTTAACGTGTGATTCCTAACACGGGATATCACCCACGTGAATTATCGTCCAGACCCTGAATTGATAGATAGAATTGGAAACTGGTGTAAAATTAACCTTTTGAAATCACTTTTTCCACAACAGAACAAAAATAATTCCATCTTTATACAGATGTGATAATCTTCCGTAGGAAGAACTACAACAGTTAATTCTTTAAAGATGTGTAGATAATGTACAGAAGGTTCTTTCAGATACAAACTGGAAAAAAAAATTCAAAAGAAAACTTTCATATGAACTTTCGTGTAATTCAATATTTGAAAGTTTCCCTCAATTTTTGTATGAAGGTGGAGAAGCAGATAGACAAAACATGTATCTTTCTTAAAATGTCACTCCTTCAATTTTGACAATAAACATATTACAAAACTTGGCATAATTTTATCAAAGTTACTGCTTACCAAGATTTGGAATTCGTTTTTTTTTATTTATTCATTGGACGGGATCATCCCTTTCATAGTAGTACTAGCATCAAATATAATAAGTATTCATATAAAATTCAATTACCCAGAAAAACTAAGAAACATTGACTCCTCCACAAAAATGTCTTGCAACAAATATTTCAGCATAAGGTCTTTCTTGCTCATTGAGGAATAATACAGAGTAAAAAACATATTTTCCATTTTACTAAAAAAAAGAACAATTTGAAATGCAGTATGTGAATTGAAAGAATACGAACAATACATTTCTTCAAATCTTCTAAAAGAACAATTCGTTCAGGCCAGTCTCGACTCCCTACACTGTAGGTTAATGGACTGACACCTATCAGAAAACAACTACTCCCCTGGCTATTACCACGAAGGGCGTTGGATTATATCCGACAGATGTCAGTGCAGAATTCTTCACTGAAGTTATTCCTGCATATGCTGTTGGTGATACTTCAACTGCCGCAATCGATTTTCAATTATTGGACCACACTTGCAGAGCGATTTCGGGCTGTTTGGCCACTCGTCAG
>WOGO01002812.1:0-15216 GCA_015342085.1 Leptinotarsa defecta | reverse complement strand
AATTAGGTAATCATTGGCTGTCGCGGGCCAGATTGATGACAGTAAATCATTGGCTGTCGCGGGCCGGATTGATGACACTGGCAGGCTGGATTAGGCCCACAGGCCGTAGTTTGGAGACCCCTACTTCAAACGATAACATTTCACCACAACTTTTGTTATTACTTATCACAGAAAGTCATAGGCAAGAAATGAAAAAATATGTTGCTAAATTTTGAAAACTTTAATTTAGCTGTGCCATAGAAGACAAAAGTATTTTATAAAGCTGTCTTTCTTAATGAGTAATGTGAGATGACACTTTCTTGTCAACTCAGCCTCTTTTAGAATGAAACATTACACTAACAATAAACATGAAATATCTATATCAATAAGACAATTTAAAAAGTAGCTTCCTTAGTTTTTTTCAATAGCCATATAATTTTGAACCTATAGTTTAATTTTGTAACACCTCCAGCAGAATCGATGAAACAATATCTTACAAAAAGTGTCATATAGTTGCAGATAACAAACTCTAGTTTGTTGTAGTTTCTTATGGAAAAAATGGAAGTGGCAAGTAATTAAGTGCTTACAGCATTTGACTGTGAAAAAAACGTGACATTTTACCAGTTTTTATTTACCAAAAATGAGTTCCTTGACTAGCAGATTTATTACTCAAGTAGTGGCCATATCTCCTATAGTAGACAGTAACGCTAATGTTTTGATTCGCAATCAGCAGATAAAAGTAAGTTATTCCAATTGAAAATCAAAATTAATATTTACCAGTCTTTCTGAAATATACTCAGTTTTTACTTACTTCATTTGGATGTCTCCTATAAAAGTCTTTGATTTGTTTGAGCCTATTGTAAAATTCTTGAAATTCATTCGGGCCAGTTAAAGATGCAACTTCTGCTTTACGCTGACCATCTTTATCTTCATAAAGCTCAATTAAGCGGTCTGTAGCAGTCATATATCTGTCCAATAGAAACTTTTGACGATGATCTGAATTTATCGCTTCGCGATACTAAAATTGGAAATATTAAACTATCCATTTCATTATTACACTTAAAAACTTACCATTGTTTTTTTGGTCAGCATTTCCTTCACCATAGCATCTATCAAACGTTCTTTTTCTTCATGATATCTTCGTTGCTGTTCCAAAATGGTTTCCATGACTAACACTAATTCAACCTACAACCCAATGTAAAGAAGTAGGAACTGATTAATTATAATATATGTAAAATTGAATTTAATAAAAAAACATTTACTGAATCCAATAATTTTTTCCACAAAGTTGACAACTGCTAGAGGTTAGTTCTTCTCTCTCTCTCTTCTTTATTAACTGCTAAAGGTTAGTTCTTCTCATAATTATATTACTTTACATTCTAGTAGCCTCATTTGTCAGGGTTGTGTATCCAGTTATCCGAGAAACTCATTTCGAAAAGTGGCAGTTTAAAAGTCCAGGAAAAAAAATGTCAACTTGACATTTTGTATTGAGATTTCTACGAAATATCAAGTTTTTATTTCAATTCATGTTCTCTCAAAATGTCTTGGAAGATGTAAAGTATACATAGCACAGAAATAAAATTATGAGCTGCCAATAGTAATTTTGTCTGTTGGAGAAAATCTCTTCAAATGTATCACTAAAATTCGGGAAAACTAGAATATTAATAGACATTGTTTGAATTTCTTTTTTCCTTATTTGTACTTCGAACATTTGTCACCATTCAGTTAATTTTTTTTCGTGAAGAAATCCTCAGTTGATCAGTTCTTTGTAATATGGGATTGAAGATTAGCGATGAGTGCCCACAAAGAGTGCGCTTTGAAGTATATTTAAACTGACTTATAAAACTGTTCACAAACTTGAAGTTTTCCATCCTCAAATATCTGTGCTCTTTCATAGTTGATCACTTTTTCTTTCGTCAGTGATTCTATTTACATCATCTTGTAAATCCACCAGAAGATGTCGGATAAATTCTTAAGCATCTTGCTGCGTATAACCCATGAACCTAGAGGCAAATCGTTGGATTTGGTTCTTCATGGAAAATGTGTTCACCACTTTATCCACAAATGTTTTGACCACAGTTCCTTGATCACATCTGCAACAGGTTTAATTATAGCACCCTTAGCAGAATAAGCAATGTTACTAATATCATTCATACAAGCATCATTTTTCAAGCACTCCAACAACCATCTTGTATAAGATGAACATTGGGTTACACTGTTAATGAAGAATGTATTACTGGCCAGATATTGAAACTAGAAATAAATCTTCCAATTTTGAAGATTAGTTTCTCGAAGATTACTTTTGCTGTCGTATTCGCTACCCAGATTGGAGATTTAAAACAAAAGTTCATCCATCAGTTGATGCGGAAAAAGAATGGTTCCTAAAAAAACATAAACTATTTTTATCCGTTAAATTACAATACTGATGCTTCGAAATGAAAAAGACATTGTCGTAGTATCATTAGTGGTGTCTATTATTCTTTCACCTATTTCTTTGATAAACTCCAAAGCTTATTCTACAAAAACTCCGAAAGTCAAAATCGCAACTGGATAAATAATATATGAAATAGATAAATGTAACAATGAATATCTGAATGTTTTTCAGAGTTCAATATGAAATCAATGAGCCTTGATCATCCTTGATGACGCCCACCCCGTCCTTTAAAATGTATATTAACACAAAATGAGTTGGGTAAATTTTTTGGAATTGTAAATGACAACAATTTATCGTAATACTGCGAACTGACCATATTCACGTAAAAATGTTTGTACATGTTTCTGACATCATGATATTTGACATATAATATAAATGAAAAACGTGTCTCGCGTCACGTGCATTTGTAATTGAAAAATTCTAAATTTTACGGCGTTTATTATAATGATTCAATTTTTCAGTCATATAACATATAAATTGAATGTAGAACTCAAAGATGTGAAAATATACAAGGTGTACCATTTGAAAAAAATGACTTCCACTCATTTTTTCATGTGATCAAAGTAGGTGCATTTCTTAAAGACACCGTATGAAGGAAAAGAAAATATAACTCGAAGTGAAGATCCTTATGGTATTACTCCACTACATTTCGAATTTGATCGTCTTAATACCAGAGAGTTCAAGATTATTAGCGTTTATTAAAGTACATGTTTGAAAAAAAAATCAAAATTAATTTATATCTTCTAAACGGTAACAGATAAGTATGGGGAAATAGTACATAAGTTGTTGATGAGGTGATGAAAAATCATAATATGACATTATATACAGGGTGTTCCGTTTATATATATACCTATTTACAAATAACTCTTGCAATTGAAACGAACTAATCACTTTACTACACAAACGTTAAATGGAAATTCAATTGAATTGAATGATTCCCAAGTTTTCCATAACTTTGCAATTGTACATTAAGCTCAAAATGAGTCTACAGAAAGCGCATTCCGTTTCAGAACGCTACGTTTCGGGATTCCATTTCTAGTCATAACACTAACTACTCACTATGTTATCCTTCTATCCATACGCCACTTCATCGGTTGTAGATTTTTTCCGGAAAAAACACAAGTGAACTGATTTCTATCGACTCTGGGTTACCGGTTTTCCATTTGCTATGCTGTCGTAACGATGTGAGATATTTTTCAGACCAGCTCTTAAAAAAATTCAGGATCATTTGTTTGTGGTTGCTCGAAGAGTTTCAATCTATTAATGGGTAGTGGTATAGCCATCAGTGAATCACCCACACACTCACGAGGAAATGAGAGGGGGTATAGAAAGACAAATCATTAGTATCATGGGATAATACAGTAAAAAAATCTGTTTTAAAATCTGTTTTTCCGTTAATCAGATGATTTGATATTGCTTCAATCTAGAAAAGTACACTGTACAAACACTTTGCTAGAAGATAATTTCCTACTTTTATACTAGATTCGAAGATTGCATTCATAGCATCTTTCAGTTCACTGTTGGCTCCTATAAAATTAGTGCCGTTGTTAGAATGAATATCTGTGCACAATACATGACGTGAAATAATTCGATATGCCCTGCCTTAGTTGTAAAACATAGAAAAATGCAAATATATGATTTTATAATTGTCTTGTACGTAAAAAGCTGTCGTTGATGAAAATGGACCCACATAATCAACACGTACAACTGAAAAAAGACGAATCGGGACTAATCTAGGTTCCGGAATGTTACACGTGATATGATAGGTGTTAAAACGAAGGTTTTGATTTCAAACAAACTATGCATTCTAATAATTGAAAGTGTGGTTGTAATTTCGAAATCTATAGCCTGTAATTTATATTCGATATTTTTTGTTGTAACTAAATGCTCTTTTGGAAGTGATATGGGATGCTTTTTGTCACATGTTTCTCTCTTTCACTCACTAATATCTCTCTCTGTGAAATACTTACCAACGACGCGCGACCTTGAAGTGAGCCAGAAATCGCTTTGTTCTTCTACTGATTTGAAGTTCCCACTGTACGCTCGGTAGCTTCTGATTGGTCGACTGGAAGACGGTAAAAGTGTGGAAGTGGGGACGACTACGTCACACCTACCTTGAATTGGGTGTTCCACGAGGTTCTGATCGGAGGTCGTGAAGTCACCAGAATGAAGCGCCATAAGAAAATACATTGGATTTTGAGCTGGAGTTCTCCAAGCTATATAACTTATCTGCTAAAAGTGAACTAAGGGGTGAGCTCATTGGTAAACCTGAATTCTCAATCCTGTTTATAAAATTTGTTGTTGAACTGTAAGTATCTCTGATTTAGGCTCACATCGAAAGCTGTCGACATTTCAAAAGAAGTGATATAGTCTACTTTGGCTTGATCTGTTATATCGTATCCTACCGACTGCGCCATGTTAATCTAATATATTTAAAATGAGGGGTTTACGGTATGTTGGAGAACATACTCTTCACATCGAATGAAACCAAAGTTGAATTATGTGGCGTGGTTTGGTTACTTATGTTTTCCACTGAAGTCGGTGACTTTTAAAGCTGAGAGATGGGACGAAATTGGTAATATTTTTGAACAACTTGTTAAGACGTATTCTTAGTTCTCTTACTGGATTATTTATATACGAAACTACCGGTCTTATGGAGTTATCTTCTTTATGTGATATCTATTTTCTACTTTCCAGGAATTATTTTATTGTTATTGTTGATCAGAAGACAATTTTCAAATGATAATCGTATTATTATTGATTATTCTTTCTGACTAAAATAGATTTTTTTGTTTTTGATATTCAATTATGATTGTATTCGGGTTTTTCTGAAAGTTCATATGACATCCACGAGTGGCACTGGCATTTGGGAAAAATATTTGAGTTAAATACTAACACTGAAGATCTGATTCAATTTCTGTGTAGAATAAATTTCACAGTACAAAATATCAATATCATAAAACCAAATTCCAGTAACTTCAATAGAAAACTCTTGATTTTATCAAGGTTTAGAAAGTGTACAGTGACTGAAAAAATATAGTTTGATATTGGACATAATATCTCACTGTTTCGTTTACGTGCTCAAAAAAGTTCAGTTTTAAATTCACAACATTAGGTTGCAGGAATGGAAGCAATATGGAAAGAAGATAGTCAAGCTTAACCTCGAGGCTTCAAATTGAATTAAAATGATATCCAGTTATATAGTTTTCTTCAGAATGAATAAATATCTTTCTCTTCACAACTTGTGAAATTCCTACTTTCATCTCAGCGTTCGTATGTAGGTAAAACCTTGCTTTCATCATATTTTTTTTTATATGTTAGAGCGCCATCTAGGTGATTTCAAACAAAAAAATGAAAGCTAGAGTTACCATCTCTCCCGAATCAATGATCAACAGTTCAAACTGCTACCGAATTGTTTTAGGGAACTTCGTTGAGGGAATTTGATTGGAAAATAGGGGAATTTCATAGTTTTTGATTGGCAAAGCTGATGGTGTCATATGCATTATGAATGTCAGCATGTCATATGTCATATGAGAGTTTGTTTTGGTCCATAATGCTATAATCTAATGTTTATCTAGTCTCTTCAAAATTAATTAATTGAATATGTCTTTTTCAAAGCACTGGGGAGAAATTCCAAGACTGATTCCAAATGATATATTCATTCCAGATGTCTCAGGAGATATAGAGAGATCTATGGACAAATTTTGCTTAGCAGAGTATGATGATGATAGTGAAAAAGGGACAATTGAGAGAATTGTGTTAGTATTTCCCATTATTTTGACTGGCTATTATCAAGAAAGTATCAGATAATAATACTTTCCAGCTATTTTTTTACCTTAGAAAACTAAACTGTCATTGATCCAATCTGAAAATATCATCGATATAAAGTAATCCTGGATTTATTAATCCATGCTAGTAATTGCATGTTGAAAGGTAAGACCTCGTTAACCTTCAGTTTGCACTGCGCTGCTGAGGGTTGTCGTTCCTAGAAAGGTAAAAGGTAAAAATTAAACTATGGACTGAATCAAAGGAGGAATAATAACATTGAACTGAGATGTTCACAAATATATTAATATTCTTGTCTGGTGCTTAAATTTATAAATTATTCATTATTGACTCTGTTGATTTCCACAGATTTGATCTTGAATAGTGCATTGTTAAAGTATGACGTTTAAGAAACAGTGATGTATGTTCAATCCATGTGAATTATTGCTGTTGATTTGAATGTAGTCATTGCAGTTATAAACCACAACTATTATCATTTATTACAAATATTTCAAATCATTTTCTAACAAAATACATTTCAGCTGGTGATTTCACATAAGAAACAGGAGTTGCTTTATTACGAAATATAATGTTCTCTACCTGATCTGAGATTGGTAACTTTTCATCAATTTTGGCTAACAACCTAGACCTGTGAATCCACTTGTAGTTTGATAACCAGGTGTAATGATGTGAAAATATGTTCCTACATTTATTTCATTGAAGAAGTTGAAGGTATATTCTTTATCATTTTGATTTCTATCTATTCAGACTTGAAAAAAATCGATTCTCTAATGAATATAAAGTACTTAATAAGAATATATAAAAAATGACCATAATAGGAAATTGGAAAGGAAAAAAAAGCTTGCAACTGATAAATATATTTCTGAGGCTGAAAATAAGTCAAAAGCTGGTAGGAACATTATAAAATTTTATAGAAATAAATCGAATCATAAACCTGTTAACATAAATATAACTTCATATTAATTCGAGTTCTTTTTAAATGTTGTCCAAAATTTTATTTAATTTCTGTCTAATCTTTCTACCATTGAATTGTTGAATTCTACTCACTTTCTGACAACTTCAAAATTTTTTTTATCCACTTGAGATGAAGTGAAGGCAGTCGACAAATCACTTAATAATTCAGCTTGTCTTGATATGAATGAAACAAATGGCAAAATTATTAAAGAAACTGTAGGCATAATTCTAGTTCCGTTCACCAATTTGATAATTTATATATATTTATTTCTGGCAAATTTCCTGATATTTTCAAGTATGTTGGAGTAATCCCTTTGCATAAAAAGGGTGACGAAATCCTAATCAATAATCTAATAACATAATTTTTTTTCAAATTATAGAAAAGTTCATCAAGAAGAGATTGATGAACTATTTTGAAAAAAAAAAGATTTCTTTTGTAAATATCAGTTCTGCTTCCGTGAAAATTGTTCTACCTCAGAAGCTGCAGTGAATGTTGTTGAAAGCATAGTTGAATATCTTGAAACAGAAAATGTTGTAGGAGTTACATTATTATACTTGTCTAAGACCTTTAACCGTGTTTCCTATAGAATTCTTGATGAGTTATCTTTTTATGGCGTCAGAGGGATTGCTTTGGAATCTTTTGGATTAATATTTACGCAATTGTTTTCAAAGAATATATTATAGTAACTGCTTATCTGACATAAAATGGTGTCCCGCAGGGATCAGTATTGGGTCCTCTTTCATTCAACATTTATATTGACTTGAACAATTTCATGAAACCTGACGATGGTGTTTTTTTGTGGATGTCACGTCCCTATTTAATTCAAGTGACAGCTATTTATCTTTGACAGATCAAACAAGAATAATACAAGATAAAGCAGAATATTGGTTTACTTAACAAATTGCAGATGAATACAGATTAATCTCATAACATGATTGTTTCCAAACACGTCCAGACACTTGTATTTCAAAGTGTTGAATTATTAGAATTTTGTATAGATAATAGGTTAAATTAGACTAGCTGTATTTTGAATTTGAAAGGTAAATTATCCAGTACCTCATTCTTACTCAGCTTATTCTTACTCAGGCAACTGAAACTCCTGGTTAGTTTTGTTACTTTAAGAATGCTATTTTTTTCGTTGCTTCAGTCTCACATATCATATGTCATCTTATTATGGGGCAATTCAAGTGAATCACAATCGATTTTTGTTATTTAGGAAAAGGCATTGAGAATACTTGCTGGTATTGGATTTGGAGATTCTTGGCATGAAGCTTTTACTCATTATGAAGTCATATTCCTTCATTGTATGTATATTCTACTCTTTTGAAACTACATGAGGAAGCCTCAGCACTACCTAGGCAGTCTGATACTCATTCATATAATACACGCAATTGCAAATTGATTAAAAATTGAAAATTCAGACTGGTAACATCACAGAAAATTTATGACTTTAATTTGTACAATGCCCTACCTGACAATTTCAAAACTATGAAAAGGTTTTGTTTCAAAAGATAGTTTCAGAGTATTTTATTCTTTTTTTAAAGTTACACTTTGGCATAAAATGGGTCATGTGCATCGCATATCCACCATCAGACATGTAATTTTTAAACTACTTTTAAAGACGTTTTTGATTGAAGTTTTTCATTAATTCATTTCTATATTTTCTGAACAAATCATGTAAACAAAAACATCTAGCAACACCTAGCAAAAAATTAAACACGAAAATGAATTCTTCTACCAAAGCGGGTTACATAATTTAATTTTTCCGTATTTTCATTTCGATTTTCTGATTTCTTCTTGAGAATTCCATTTAGTGTAAGTATTTGGAAATTTTGCATTTTCAGGTAAATTTTCATTTAATGATTCTATAAAAACTGGCTTCAATCCATCAATCGAAATATCCTTTCTTTTTCCATTCACTGAAAGTGTAAAATATTCTTCGGTTCTTTCTTAAACCTTGTAGGAATCAGAATAAGGAGTTTGCAATGGTTTTTCAACACAATCTGTTCTTAGAAAAACATGAAAGGTGTTTCACAATTCTTTATGTACAAACATTTTTTTCACTCCATGATGACTGGACTGCTCATTGATTTTTATGTTTCTCATAGTTTCTTGTAAAGTTTTCAAAAATTCTATATCCGATAATTTCTTTTCCATTGGTTATTACAAAATCTTCTGGAACACGTAGCGTAGAACCTTACAATATTTCAGCACCTGTGTCAATTAAATATTTTATTTTGGTGTCAGGATCGAAAATTATCAGACGACTTTAATTCGGGCCAATTTTTCTAGTCGTCATTAACGATTGGTCTACAGGTTTTGCAAAGATATTTTGACGAAGGTACAATGTTGGATACATTTTATAGTTGAATTTTTGAAGTGTCTCTGGTAATAACATAGTTCATCATTATAGTTTGAATCTTGATTCAGTTCTGGATTTTGATCTAAATCTTGATCTTGACCTAGACTATTCTCCTTTAAAAACTGGGCTGCGTCTTCTACTAACAGACTCCTAGCAACACCTAGCATACTCTATTTGAAGGAAATTGTAGGGCACTACAGATATATTATTTATATTTTGTTGTGTGTTTATATATGAATACTGATTTTACTTATTTACATTCCACAATGTTTTGACGTACCTAATACAAATATTTTCCCCATTACGTAGTCAGTAAAATATCTATCTAAAAATAATGAAATAAATAACATATAATAAAAAAAATTAATCATAAATAGAATTTGAACCTCTGGCTTGAAATGAATTTGATGAAAACACTTTTTCCAAGTTTTTTTTTTAACATATACTTATAATAGGTGAATGGAAGTTGAGCTTACACTCACAATACCCGACTGTTCAAATAGTTATTTACTAATTCTGTTGTTAACATTGACAATACGGTAAATCGCCTTTTTATTAAGTACCAAAATTCTTACATATATGTGAGCATATAGGCTGGTATACCATATGACATGATAGACTGTAATTGGAAATTATAATAGGTAAATGTAAGACTTTTTTATTCCTAGAAATTTAGTTGATTCTACTTGTTTTAGGACTTGTTTTTAGTTTTTATTAATAAGCTATGGTCCATATTTTTTCCAGATAGATGGAAATTTATAAAATGTGTGAATGAAATAAATGTTGAGAAAACAAACTTTAGTTTTTATTTGATGAAAGTACAAAATCAACTACTGAATACAAATATTATAAACAACTTGGGAATAACTAATATATATGGTGAATTGATAACTTCAACACTCATTTACTTTTTATTTGATGAAAGTACAAAATTAACTACTGAATACAAATATAAACAACTTGGGAATGAATAATATATATATGGCGAATTGATAACTTCAACACTCATCTTTATTTCACCATGAAAAAATTGAAACTCGAAACCCCCAAGCTGATCCAGGAAGTCCTGGAAGTGGATCGTGAATGGATCCATTTCCAGGACTTCCTGTTTCAATGTATCTGATATCTATCATATTGGAATTACACAGTTTCAGTCAACAATGTTCCTATATTTGTAAAAGATTAATGCATGACTGATTATCTGTTGTGGATATTATTTTGCTTTCTAGTAGTTCAACAGATTGTTACATCACCTCGTTGAGAAAGGAATCCACTGCCAAGAAAATATTTCAGCTCTCCAAGATCTTTTGTTGAGAATTTTTGTATAATTTTTTGACTTTTGTAAGTTTAAATTCATTTTTACTTGTGAACATCATGCCATCAACATAAAATACTTACCTTCACTACCAACGTAAATGCATTTATCATGTTCTGATTGATGAAATCCAATACTTCTTACAAAAATATTGAATTGTTCATTCCATTCTCTTAGTGCCGGCTCAAGTCCATAAATCACTTTATTGAATTTACAAACAATTTGGTGGTCATCTTTTTTTTTCGACAAAACGATTTGGACGTATGATATATTTTCAAATTTTCATGAAGAACATTTTTTATGTGCATTATAGTGAATAGGTCTTCATTGATAATAATACCTCGGGTTAATCAGGCTACTGTACCTCTTGTTCCAGTATAATCAAAATTTTGTTTCTGGGAACAACCTTTAAATACTAAACTCGCTTTATATTTCTCAATATCTCCATTCTGATTATGTTTGGTTTTGAAGTCCAACTTGTTATCTATGGATATTCTCTCTGGGTCTAATTTAGTGAGGGTCCAAGTATGATTATCTTCTAGAGATTTCATTTATTTCATGGCTTCATACCACAATATCTCTGTATTGAATATCCTCGAAACATTTTGGACTACCATAAACAAATGATTCTGCATTCATTGCCCAAACGCTGCCATCAACATGTTTTGATATCTTTGTTAGAAGACAACTTCTATGTAATATATTTTCTAGTTCATCATTATCATCTTCATGTTTAATGCAACTTTCATGAATGTCACTTCTCTCACTATGCTTATTATTTTTGTTAGAACAAATTTCTTTGAAATTATTTGCGTTGAAACTTACATCATTTTCCAAAAATAATTTTTCTCTCTTCAGGACACCTGGTACCTATTTGGACAACAATAATCATAAAACATTCATTCATTCTTGTATCGCATTTTCCAGAAACCAATTGTTTTTGAATATGTAGGTATGAAACTTTTAGCATTTTTAAATTTGATTTTTTTTTCAAATTACATTTCAGCTGTAACTTTGTTTCTCAGAGAGCAGTTGTTGGGTAACAGAAGTTAAAACGGTTTCGTTCCAAAATTTTCACTTAAAATTGGAATTCAACAACATACATCTCTTTTTCATAATCGTGCGAGTAATGCGCTTGGAAATTTCGATCTGTTTCGGTGATGGTGAATTTATACGGTATTCCTTTCTTCAAAATATTGTTTCATTTGGCCTGATATGTATTCCCACAATTGTTACATATAAATCTTCTGAATGTTGAAATGGGATATAGCCATTTTTTCGTATATTTTAAAATATTAAAGTAATTCAGAACGAAAGGAAAAACAAATTTTTTGTCATCATGTGATATTAGAAAAACTGGACCAAATAAATCAGTATGAATCAGTTGTTTGGTTGGTTGGGGTTGGTTGGTTTGAATGCTCATACCTTTATGAGTTTGTCTAGTTTGTTTTCTCGCAATGCATTACTGGCGTACCGAATTTTCCGATATTCTTTTAGCATTTATGTCATATACATTAACCATTTTCACCAATTTTTCAAATTATCCTTGTTAATACGTCTGTGTCAGAGATCGTTCATCTCGTCATTGGAATAGATATTGGCATTTTCGGATACAGGAAATCAAGTTTGTACAATTAATTTTTCTTATGGCGTCTGCGATGATTTTTCCATTCTTTGAAATAACACCTTTATGATTTTTGAAACAACACCTGTACCATTTTTGAAACTGAATTATTCCATTTCTGATTTCCTCACAAAGAGAAGATTCAACTGGAGGCCAGGAACATATAATATTTTTGGTTATTCATCGATCTAGGTTTACCATGAAAGTAGATTTCAACGTTTACATTTCCACTTTTCCTGCTAGTAAAGTTTGACTATTTTTGGCACTTCTATTTGAATTGGTTTTAACACTTTTACGTTGATAAGAGATTTTACTTCACCATATGTTCTGAGCGTCCTGAATCCAGTTGTCAACTAGAAATATCACTGTTTGTTGCAGGAAAAAAATATCATCCTCTTCATCACCTGGCTCTCTCTACCTAGGATCCTGTATGTGCTGATATTGATCTAGAACTTTTAACGAGTTTTTGTTTTCTACATTCGTTTCTCTTGTCGGTGAGTCGACAAAGATAACATTTGAATTTGCACAACTTTTCTTTACTCGACTGCTTTCTTTGAATTGCAGACATGTTATGATTCTTCATCTAATAATCTATCGTTGATGAAGTTCAAATCAAGTTTATCAGTAGTAGAAGTTTCTAAGGCTGTACTATTGCACAATCTTTGGCATGGTAAGAAATGTCATAGTACATCTGTATGTTGAAAAGTTTCTCAGGTTGAGCGATATTTTTGAAGAAATCCATTGGATTTAAAAAAATGTTAATAGTTAATAGACTTTTTCTTAAGAGTTGACTAGGTGAGCCTTTCTTTCTGAAGATGTCTTAAATTCCAGATATCGACAGCGGTTTCTTTGTGTTTAGGGTATTTTAAGTGTATTTTAAGGTATTCTTTGTATAAGTTGAGATTGAATTTCTTATCTTTTTTATGGAGGCTAGAAAGTTTCTTCTCTTCTTTACTAATTTCAGTTAATAATAACCATGCTCTTGTAAGTTTGTTTTATGAAACATCAAATCAAGTTCTTCCAAATGTAATTAAATAAATGAAAGAAATATTAAAACTACCAGGACCAAAATATTCGGCTGAAATAATTTGTAGTTTACATGGTAAATTATTGATTTTTCTTCCTCGTCGCCAACTGTGTCTGTGATTACCAAACAGAAAACACTTTTTGGGTTTCACTAGAACACCATATTGAATCAGAATCTATGCACTCGTTAAAATGTTTTCACAGCTAACAAACTGCTATGCATCGAGTAATCTTCAGAGGTATTTGTGAGACTTTGTGAACTAAGGAAAGGCTAAGTTCTTACTTTTCAACATGCGATCCCAAGTATGAGAATATATAAAGCACATTGCATATAAAAAATGAATTAACAAACATAAAACATTTTCATTGTAGGTTGCCATCAATGGATCCCCTGATGCTATATGCTATTTCACTTCATAAGTATGCTAACGATATGAGAAAAATGACTGAACTAGCCACGGAAATGAATATCATTCCATCTGAAGATGCAGCACCACCAATGCCGATTATGCCTGAATTTGAATTGAAACATAAAAGAAATAACTTGAATTACATACCGAAAGATTTTACGTGAGTATTTTTAGGATCTTGGAATAATCAAACAATATATTACACCAACTTTTCAGTTCCTTCAGTTGTGGTTCTGAAATTGATATACCTGAATTGAGTGAGGCTGTTGTGAAAGAAATTTTACCAAAATGCATAGTTACTATGTTTGCGCATATTGGATTTGAGAGTAAGTAATGTTTCAAAAAATGTTGGTGATATAGTTTAGTTCATGTATATTTGCAAGGTTAAATGTATTTACTTTTTCTCATAGTAGAACTATTTGAAAATTCTACTCTTAACACATCATTCTTAATTTGGACTATTATTTTAACCCATGTAAATTCATATGCGGGCGGGTGAACTTCTCCTTGTTCTCTAAATGATAATCATTGAGTTTATTACTTTTTGACTGGGCATTGGTCAATCTTCGAAATCTGCCAATACAGAAATTATAAACATGAATGGACTTAAACAAACGATTTTTCATGGCGATTATAATATATCAAATTGAAAATATATGTTACATCGTTGTTGTCATTGCAAATATGAAAATCTTGGTTGGTATATTTTTGTTGTATGCAGTTAATCATTACCATGGCACCCAAATAATGACTGACAGCTATCTGACATGAAATCAGTTGAAATTTTTATTTTTGAAAGTTTGCAATGCGTTTTGTTCACAATTATCTCAATAAACTATGGAAAGCAGCAGCGATAGTTAGTTTGAAGAAGTGCTTTACGAAATTTCTAATGCAGCATCTTCTGATACAGCACAATTATTGCCTGAAAAATCAAAGTCCACTATGATATGAAGAAATGCAAAACTATTACAGAGGATGTAATTTTGTCTTATTTGGCACGAAAATCTGAAAATGTCAAATTCTCTACCTTGTGGAACATGTACTTTATGTTGAAAAGTACTACTTTAGTGACGAAAAATGTAAACATAGCCACTTTCCCAAAGATTATAGCATTTCTTTAAGGAAATGGTTATAAAGTGAAGAAATCAGTAGTTTTCAACAGCGAGCAAATCAACAAATTCACTAGGGAAGCAATAATAGTAGTAATTTTTCATCGACTTTTTTTTCAGGTATTTGTTATCTTTCACAATCTGAAAAATATAAAAATTATAATGGAGAACTTTATACAAGTGTAGAAGGGCAAACTTTTTAGTTTACCCCGATAA
>WOGO01002811.1:0-15217 GCA_015342085.1 Leptinotarsa defecta | reverse complement strand
ATTTTTTGGGCAATACTCTCACCACTGCTCTCCCCCACATCGCTGGAAATACACTATGGGTTAAACAAAAATTCACTAGGTGGGTGATATATTGCACAATATGGGGACAACACATTTTAATTAATTTAATGTTTCACAACCGTTAGCATTCGATTTTATGTTACAGTTTTATTTATGGATGATTCATTTATTTCCTGGAAAGCAAAATCCGGTTCTACTCGATGGTTTTCCTTGTAAAAAGTTATTAGATTTCGAGGTGGTTGCATGTTAGGTATAGAATTGATGAAAAAGTTTTTTACATCATTTGGGTTATTCAAATGATGTGGAATTTCATTGCATTTTACAGATAATATTTCATTTGATTTTAATGTTTTCCACATTTCTTTATTATTTTTAGTGTTCTCTAACTGATAACATAAATATGTTCTTTTTTTTCTCTGAATTCAGATAATTCCTGATGTTTTATAAAACTGCAGCCGCCGCTCGGTTCTATTTCTTTTCAATGCTCTTAGTGCTTTGTCCTTAGTAGACATTATCTGCCTCATGTTGAACGTTAGCCAGGGAGATTTGAGTTTGGTGACTCTAGAAGTAGTAATGAGAGCATGTCGATCAAACAAATTATGAAGGATATTTGTCAAAAAATTTTTTTTTCGTCAATGCTTTCTTGATCGTAAATTTGAAACAATGACATTGTATGAGTCTCTCTGAAAAAGTTCTTCATTGAAATTTTTAAAATTTCTGTATGTACACATTTTTGTAATCCGTTCGTTATCAACAACTCTCATTTTACATTGAACTATGAAGTGATCTGAAATACCAATATTATCGATGACACCACCTTCTAACTCAGAATTTTCATCAACTATAATTAAATCCAATAGTGCTTGGCTGTTTTTACCTATTCTAGTAGGCAAGTCAATGATTTGAGTCAAACCAAACTGATAAAAGATTGTCTACGTGTGTATTTCCGAAATCTAGGACGTTGATGTTGAAATCGCCAGTGCATATAATTTCATCAACAGTTGGATGAAAATAGCTCAGAGTATCTTAAAATTCTTCTAAAAACAGTTTTTCATCCTGTTGAGGGGGGCTTGTATATTACACCCACTGCAAAAGATTCCTTTCAAGAGAAATTTTTACCCACAATTGTTTACAAAAACGTTAAGGTTGACTGATCATTTCACATTTTAATTTATTCGAAATATATGCACAAACATAAATTAAAACTATTAATTTTGATCAGATGATCCTGTATGTCCGCTTTCAGCCAAGATTCGCTAAGTATAACATTCAACCCACCTATTTTCAAATAGTTCATATCAGATATTTCAAATTATCTATATTAAGACCCAAACAATTTTATCCCAGCAAAGTACGTCCTTCAAAGCAAAAAATAAATATTTCAGCGAAAGGAAAACAAAAACTGAGGAACGAAAAACGACCCTAATCTCATTCCAATCAAAATAGAAAAATGTAGCTATAAACTAAATGGGCAGTGATCAACTGCACCCACCTAAGGAATTTGATTTAGATATATTTGCTCCTTCGTTGATTTTTTCCAAAAATAGTTACCGGTTGGTCCATACTTTCCCATTATTTCCAAATCTTCTTATGGCAGCCGTGAGAATTTGACGCTGCTTATTTGTTAGATCCTCCCTGATGATAATTCCAGTATTTCGGTCAAATCTGATGTTGCTTGTAATAGTTTGTGTTTCCTCGAAACTAAACTTGTGATGAAACATACTCTCTGTGTTTCAATATTCGAATGCATTCCAATCTTATTCACTTATATCTATTTTTCGCATTGTTCACCATCGCTGTTGGAATCACTACATAAGAAAAAGTCTGCGTTGTTATCACACTCGTTTTTACTATAAGTAGGTATTTGTCCAAGGAAGCCACATTTTATACAAATAAAAAAATGTTTTAGTTATTATAACTGTACCAATATCGAATTTCAACACTCAAATCGCGATCAGTTCCTGAACTGAACATTGACAATTCGCCGGGTATAATCATCCTCGCATTCTTTTCGTCACCGTAACATAATAATAATTATAATAATAATATCGTCTTTATTATCTTCTAATACATTCAAAGCAAATTATTCAGGAACAGTTCATTTATTATATGAAGATGAAAGGCGAAGTTCAATTAACATGGTAACAAGTCATCATTCAATTGCTCTTCCACTTAACCTTCAGATTTAATTTTATGACTCTTCAGCCAATCATAAAACTCAGTTAGAAAAAATCATCCAAAACGAACCGCCAATTCTTCAGTCCACGTGGACTAGTTAGCAATGGCATCTTTTCTTAGTATTGGTTTTTTCGGCCTTTGAGCTCGCCGATAGCTTCAACCATTCACAATACGGGTTACTTCGGGTATACTTTGATACGCATTTCGTTAACTGAACTATCATCATCAAGAGATGACTATCGTTAGGAATGCAATCTGATCCCATGACAATTGTATCAGAACCTTCCTCACCGGGCATCACCATCCGTCAAGTCTCTGGTGAAAAAATTACTCAACGGAAGTATATTTTTTCCTTTTCGAATAATTATACATGTTCTTGGGGCCCATGAGATTTTTTTGTGAATCGACTTCTCTCGGATCTCTCTCAATTCTATTCGATTCATCTCACAGAAAGGATTACTGACGACCCAGTTCAACTCACCATATCACACAGGAAAGATTTTTTTTCAGTTCAGAAAAATATCATTGGACTCACAATTACAGATAATATCTAAGTAATTAGACCATCGTCGAAAGAGACTTGTTCAATCAAAAGTTTCAACTGTTACATCTTCAGTGTTATATGCGTTGACTGCGAAGACGGAGGTAGTACCTCAAAGTCTCAGTAGCGTCGAGGGCACCATCGTTGTGACACTGATATCACAATTGCTTTCTCAATTCGATATGTGAATCACGGAATCGAAAAGAATATTTCGATCCTATTATTGCTTATAAGCACTGGCGGTTTTCCGGTGTACTTGTTTTATTCTCAATGGAATTAGATCAACCTTTTTTCAGTGTTTCATGTATTCCCTGACAAGGGACTGAAAATAAAGCGGAATCGAACGCGAAAGAAAAAAGTTTTCAGGGTTCATGCTGCGAACAGTCAGACTTGAGTTTTCTTCCGAGACGCACTGCAGAGATTACGCAAAAATCCTTTCAACTGCTATGAAACTTCACAACTTCCCTCGATGAATTGGTATTTTTATAAGCCCTTTTGTAAACTTCTTCTATGAGATTTTATTGAATCTGCAAAATTCGCTCCCTTTCGATTGAATGGCCTCGAACGGCATGGATTTAACAATGGAGCTGCTTGGTTGTCTGAATTTCCAATCATTTCGGAGATTATTAAAACATTCCTTGAACTCATATTGATATTTTCGTCAGACAACTATAGAATTTTATTAACTTCACAATATCAGTCGTCTGAATTGAGGAATCTGATATATGTTTATTTCATGATTCATTAAGTTATACAGTCACGAATTCATAAAAGCCTTATATTTTCCACAGAATATTGTATTATTATAGATCAAAATGAAATACTAACGATATCAATTTCAAAAATCAAAATCAAAAAATAATAAATTGAAATATTAATACAAGCTGAAAATTAAAAATTAAAAATTTTATTGACAAAATAATTGAAATTAAAAATTAAAAGATTTCAAACCAAGTTTCGTCACGCCGTTTCAATTGTTAATATCAACAATCGTCTTCGGGTGATAACTGGACTTATTTCTCCTAGATCTGACTGTTTATAGGTCATTCGAGTCCATTGAAGGTCATTTTTGCCTAGTTCCTTTTCGAGACCTTCCTTTGTATTACAGAGCCAGAAAGCACGGTCCAGTAGAGTCTTCATGAGTCCTCTCTTAGTCGATTGATGGTGGTTGGATTTCTAGTTCAGATACTGTTCTTGTGTATGGGTTTTCAATATACAAAGGTTTTCCATTTAGTGTCGGTCCTCTTCACCAATACGTTTGAAAAAGGCAATTCGTTATAGATTTCCTTCTCCATTGTGAAAGTGATGGAAGCACTTACGTTATTGATGTGCTTCAGGAAAGTGTCTATTTCTGCATTCACATGGTTCCATATTATGGAGGTGACGTGTACGTATCACAATCGGACTCGGGGATTCTTGCGGGCTTCTTTTGTATGATTTGTAGGGCTTCTTCGACAGGAACGTTGGTGTAGAGGCTTTCCACATCGAAACTGATCAGAGACACCAGTGTTGCCCTACGCTCCGGGATATATTGAATGCGTTGTGGTGAACTAGAAGTGCATCAGGCTCATACAAGCTAATGAGCCTGATGCAGTCCTTCTCGACCACCAGAGCAAGACGATATTTGTCGTGAAGTTTTCAGCTCCTGGCGAGACGAATATCGTTCGAAAAGAAGAGGAAAAAAGGTATCTCGTCAATACCGTAAGAGTGCCGTAGATGGTAATATAGCACTCTGGGGGGTGCGTTATGTCGATGGATATAGGCCGAGACCACATATGCTGAACATGCTGATAGCAAGTGCATTAGGGTTTCGGGCGCCTCGCGGAAGGCCTTACACCTATTGTCAGGAACCTCTTCCCCATCACGTAACTGCGGTAGACTAAGGTGTTGAAGACTCCATCCTGGCAAGCCTCAGTTTCCAACTTCATCCCACTCGACCTGAGAAAAGCGAAAGTCACGCGCTTTGATGAGCCAAGGTCTCCAATGTGTTTCCGCAGAAGTGAGGTGATCTCTGCGGATTTTATATGGGTTTTTTGCTGACCGACTTCCATTTCGGTGACAGAGTTATGGTTACCTCATCAAGTTTCGAAAACTAAACCGAGTTCATCAGCTGCTCGGGCAGCTGCCTTGAACAGAAATGCTCCAATTCCTGTTCTCTCATGGTCACGGACCATGCAGAGAAGGGGATCCAAACTCCTGATGACTTTACAGGCTATATCCAATACCATTCTGTCATGTAGACACTCCAAACTAAAAAGTCTACGGCCTCCCTGTTGTCGGGAGAACGTAGAACGGACGATTTGGGATGCAAACTCCTATAAAGATGCATCATTTTTTGGGTTTTAACGTCGAGTTGATACAGCTCCTCCCGAGTATACTTTACTTCTCCAGACGAGTAGAGTAAGATTGAAACGGCAAGCAAATTTATTGCATCAACTTTGTTCTTCCTCGACAGTTCCGATGACCAGATCGATCAAAGTTTGTGCTGATACTTGCCGCGAAGAGAGCTCTTCACTGCTGTTACCTCTTGTGAGTGGTTTTGTTCCACCACGAGGTAAGTATTCGTCTCTCCGACAACCAGATGGTGTAGGATGCTTCCGTCTACTTGCTGCACATCCCGAATTTCATACCGATAGCATGCGTATACTTTTCTACCATCCTCAAGGACTGATGGAGATCCTTTTCTACAGAGGCATGAAGTTTAAGATCATCCATATAAAACAAATGGGTGACCTTTTGTTCCAGTTTTCGGGGGTGCCAATGTATTGAGTATTTCTGAGCGCAACGGATAATGACAATAGTGAGATGCAGAAGACAAGGGTACCAATGGAATCATCCTGAAATACACCCCTTCTGAAAGTGACCCACCCTGTTTGGACTCTGGCTTGACCAGATGTTATGGTGAAGCGAGTTCGCCAGAGTGGTATCACTTGTTCAATGCATCTCACTATTTTGTCGGGTACCGCAAGGCATCTGAGCAAATGCAAGATGAGCTTATGCGATATTGTATCAAAAAGAAAGTCATTATTATTATTAAACTCATTGTTATTCATTCGAAATTATCTCAGTTGAAGCACCACTTTCCACAATGCCATGATTTTCTTTTCAGTATTCCGAATTCGTCTGGAGTATCATTAATCCATAATCTCTTATCTCTGCTTCATCAACGAAGGTGCCAACCCAGACTACCCGGTGAGAAGCTAATATCTATCCGTTATCATACTGGAAATGTAAGAATTCTCGGTTTGTTCGTTGATGACTTGAGAAGTGGCACCGACTTCTAGCCATAAAAAGAATAAACGTTGACTTACTTCAATGTGAGAAACGGAATGTTATTACCTGCAGATTGAAAAACGCATTGGCGTGCGAAGCTACTTGTTAATCTATGCTGCAGAAAATTATCAGTAGTTTCCTTTCAAATGATTCGATCGTCAAGTATTTTTTAACCTACATATGTTTTGTGTTCAGTTTTTCCTACGGAGCTTAAATCTGAACAGTTTAACTCTTTGCTGTGGGGAAAGCAAGACTTCGATCTAAAGTTTGCATAAAATAGGTTATCTTTCTCACTGGTTCACACATAATGAGTTTACAATCAACATGAAGAGGACTCCTTTCATTTACCAGTACAAAATAAATATCACTCATGAACAAAGAGTGTTTGCTTGTCCTTTAAAAACTGTTGAGTTCAGTAACGCATGTGCTGTTCAGTCTAGTACCGCTGATGAGACCTATGACCAGTCGAAACAGCGCTGCCTGGTGTTGAATCGTCAAAATCAGCAAAGGACAAAATATCCTTGGAAGAGTCCAAGGAATAGTACCTTAGTTTTTTGCCGCATGTTTAATAAACACCTTGTATTTATTTCTATTGTCTAATGCTTCGATTTGTACTCATTAGAAAACTGAAAAACAACTATTTTCTGTTTGGTTCTTTTACAATTACCTGACGATCAACCTAGCACGGCCAACTTCTTCAGTAGGTGTCCTTCAAACTGATTTATTTGCCAAGAAGATTCCAAACTCTCCCAAATCAGGTTTTTCAATTGGTGTTTCATTAAAGTATTTCTGAATATCATAAATATAAAATGAATGCTGACCGAAAATAACCGTTAGAATATTCCACATCACTGAAAATAATCTTTAATTATTCATCTGGGACTTATTTACGCATTCTCAAGTGTGTTTCGACATTGTATTGTCATTATTTTTATTTTATATGTTTTTGAATGACTGACGAGGTTTGGTTATAATTTTTCCTCCAAGCCCTAAGTTATTCGGTATAGCAGACACCGTATCTGAATGTCTGGAGAATAAAAGAAAAACGTATTTGATTCAAAAAGAAAACAACCTAATTATGATTAACGATCGAAAAAATGTGTTATAATTTCACAAACAAAATCACATAATTTATTGAAAAGATGGATTATCTTGATTTCGAAGTGATATCTCAAGTCAACAATCTCCAAGAATAATATTTTATCGTAGAACCGCGCTGTTGTGTGATTTATTATTATTGAATCTACATTGTGAGACAAACTAACCTACATTATTTCTTTTAATTCCTCGGTAAGAATTGATTGCAAGAATCGTGATCCGCTGCAGATTTATGTGAGACAGAACTCGTTCTAGGTTGACCGTAGACACAATAGATGGAAATCGATTTGAACATGATGACTGCACCTAGAATTCTCATTCAATTTTCGACGAGTCATGAAAATATTCATTTATTGATTGACTGTGACGTTGTTGATCATATAACATTTTGAGTGAATCGATTTTTCACACTTTTTTTCTCGTGGCACACTTCTCGAAACGCCGTTTATAATCCAGTCAGCAGGTCGTGGAAAAGGAGTG
Organism: Leptinotarsa defecta; assembly: GCA_015342085.1. Lineage (NCBI taxonomy): Eukaryota > Metazoa > Arthropoda > Insecta > Coleoptera > Chrysomelidae > Leptinotarsa > Leptinotarsa defecta. Next base: position 7,626 of record WOGO01002811.1, on the reverse strand, counting down.
TCATGACGAAAAATTTTTCAAGTTTTTCGACTTCGAGGAGATTGTGGAAAAATTTTGGTGGCGGAAAAACCGCGAAATTTTTGGACTTGTTTTACGGTCAATCTTAAGTGAAAAGTCATTCAAAATTGAATTGAAGAAAACAAAATTCCCCGTTGGTCAAAAAAAATTAATCCGAAAAGTTTTTACAGACGATCAAAAATTTTTTTTCAATTTCGGTAAAAACTGCTATAACCCATTTTCAAAGTGCTGTAGCGCTACACCATTAATCCCAATCGCCTACTTTCTCCTTGAAAGTTGTAAATCATCAATTGGAGAGTTCAATGAGCCCCAAAACTGTTTTTCCAAAATAAGTGTTCCTCGAAAACGGTTCTATGCTCTTTCCTAGGGCTTACTGATCTCTTCGACCCATAATCGCCTCTAATACCATACCATGTCCATTATAAAATACCCAGGGACCTATAAGGGTTCACCTGTATATGTATGTACGGAAAAGGTCATACCTAATAAGTAGTAAAAAAACGTCATTATACAAAACAATGTGTTTACAAAGAACACGAACAAAATAGTGAAATGGCCGGGCCAACGTCGTTCTCAATCAAATCCTCACCAAACAGTGACTTTTTCGGGATACATTGGACACTTTTGGATCGCATGTAGATTGTGGTCTGCGAAAGGCCAAGTTCTTGTGAGCTACGGGAAATCGACTGCTTCGGATTCTCCTGCACACTCTTATAAACAGCGACTATGTTTTCGGAAAATTTCGCCTATCGTTAACGCTTGGGAGTTAGTCGATTATTTACTGAACCAGTGGACACAAATTTATCCACCATATTGCGAATAAACCTCTCGGTAGGACGATTATGACAACTAATGACAACTAATTTGACAGATGTAGCTTCAACAAAATGGTCGTTAACAATTGTCAAAGTTTAGAAGGCCCTATACAAGAGCCTGAGGCAAAAACATAAAAAGAAGATATGAACTGTGCCTTAGGGGGATTTTAGATGATTCACAACAAGACATGACGACAGAAAACTCAACTTTTACACTTGTGTTTTCTTCTGCTACTCGAGAGTCGTCTGACTCGTCTATTTCTCCCGAGTCTCCGAGAAATATTTCAGCTTCATGAGATTATTGCGTTTTTTATCCCATTCATTCATACCACTTCTTCCAGCCATATTGTTCTTTGTTTGAATAGATCCCTTGTTTGTCATATTCTTCTAACTTGGGTTGTTCATAAAAGTGTTTACCTCCTGTGATCAAGTTACAAACATTCGCACAAAATATGACAAGCTGTCTCTGTCCCTTTATTATATTGCCTGCAGTTGGGAGTACATTGTACATCCCTATTTTGTTCGGGTATTCTCTCAATAGAGAGTGTCCGGTAAGGAGCCTTTTGATTATATTCTGTGCAGACCTCTTCTTTGTTGAAACAATTCTTTGGTTCAGTTCCCGTGTGTGTTACCGGTTACGTTTTCCCAGTACTTTTGCGTTCCTTATAGACCTGTTTCCCAACCTGGTTATGTACAAGATATTTTGGTACCTCCACAGCTGGTTCAGGGATTGATGACCTGAGTCTGTCACTCTCATCACTTATTTCGTTGCTTGGGATTCTGACTGCCTTGGCAGTAAATCTACTGCGAATTTCTCAGTTCTTTACGACATCCCCAAACCAGTCTTTATGTCACTTTTGGTTTCATCAGTTCAAGTGTAATATCCCTGACTGTGAGAATATTAATCCGCTCATTTCGTTAAGTCCTGATGTTTCTTAAACACTGAAAGATTTCTGCTTTGCCGATCCCTTGCAGTAGTATTTTTTACTTCAAGTATTCCCAAACGAGCAAGTTTTTGAACCCTGCTTAGTCTATTCATAGCAGTCGTTGATATATCTCTTACCATCAGACCAAAAATACATGTGGGCTTAACCACCATAGTGTAAAACTAAAGCATCATGACGGGTTTTCATGAGTTTGACCTTCTTCACTTTCTTCACTGCGAAGTTTCAGAAGTTTCCTAAGCCCTCTATCTTGGAGCTTTTGGTGAATGCTACTATGATATGGGCTTATGTTCAGCTTTCTTTATCTGTCCAGAGTCACGGCCTGCATGCATATCTTCACTAGGATATTTGAGTCTTGTATATCGATCTTCCTCCAAGCACAATGTTTATACCTTATGCAGCTTCTAGTTGTTGATTTTACTGGGGTAATTCCAGGGTTCCTGGCCTGACCAAGAGATGGCGGTAGTTGTTTAGAAAATATCGCTGTATTAGAAAGTACACAATCTACAAAACATAAGTTTGAGATACTGCGTTGTTCAGTATTGGTTTGGAAGCGATTTATAGCGAATATTTTCGGTGATTTTGTGAAAATGGAGGAAGTTGGTCATCGTTATGTGGCGCGGATTTTCATGTCACCACAAATATTTTTTAAGAAAATGAGGATATTGTTTTTTTGTGCACCATACTAATTTTAAGATTTTGTATGTGTTGAATTATTTATTGTGCAATTATACAACCAAGCAGATGGCGTTTGTTTCTTTCAATAAAACAGCTTACGTTTTCTTACAATTCAATTACATACCGTCTATCCAAACGTAAATTATAATATGGCCTGGCCTAAACTAAAATGTAAAACAAGTAGCTTAACTTTATATGGGCATATTTCATAAAGCTGCAAGTTCAACTCCACAGCTACAATTAAAAAAAACCTCGAAACCGACCAATGGGACCACAAATGTCAAGTTTTTTTGGAATTGTAGATGTAAAGTTGTACTTCTATCTTTATGAAACAGGCCCCTGCTGAGGACCCCTGGTGTCAATTTAAAAATGGGTTTATAGGTCATAGAGTGGACCAAATTAATTGTCAAAGTTAACTACAAGTATGATTGTAAATTTTTGCAATTACACAAGAGAAAGCTGTTTGCGAGATGGGTGCCGCATTTGCTCATACTCGAGTGGAAACAATGTCGTGAAGATGTTTCAATTGCAGCAGAATTCTTACGTCATTTCATAACCATGGATGAAACAAGGGTCCATCACTTCACACCCGAGAGAAAAGAACAATCAAAACAGTTGATCAAAGGGGAGAACCGTAGGAAAGTTTTATCACATACCCGCCTCAATACTTCAAAACCACTTTGTTGGGTCTCAATTTTGGTTTTTGGCTTGCTGGCCCCTTTCTAGTGGACTGTAGACTATTAAATAATGCGACGTAGGTAATTAAGTAACACACTTTATTCTGTCACACCTACTTTACAGATTTAACTGAATGTCGAATACGACAATTGGTTTGATCTGTTTAATTTGATATGACAAACACTATCACCAAGATTATACAAATGAGAACCTTTGATATTCTCCACAATAAACTGACACTTCGTACTTAACTACAAATACATGTAATAGACCTTTCTCACGTTATGTGAGATTGTCCTAGAGATGTCCTACTGTTTGAATTCGTCAGATTTTGAATCAAAGTTTTCATTTTGCTATGCAGAGAGATATATTTAGTTTCGATTGTTTCTCTATCCTCACACTGAAGAATAACCTGTTCTAAATCATTTTCGTCAATGGAGTTTTCTATTTCCCCTTGACAAATTTCATATTCGAAGAAAGCCTTTACCAAGGATTCTCGTATAACTAATTCGACCTAGTTTTTTTACTGTCTGTGTTCATCTTTACAAAATGCAATAATAACTTTCTTAATGGAGAAAAATAGAGACGGAATTCTAAATTCACAAAATAAACCAAATGTAACTATAACATAAACCTAAAAATAGACCTTACTAAATGAGAAATTTCAAAATGAAAATAAAGTTTATTAAAATGGTTGTATTTTTAAATTGAATGTCTTTAGCAATTCCCTGCTAACCTTGTTTTCTTCTATGTGAGTAACAGTTGAAGTAGTGAAATGATGTAACCTTTTTGTCCTTAGTCCTGGCTGTTGGGCCAATGTGAATTCGTCCTATTTTTTCTTACCACCCAGCAGTACCTGCGAGTAGTTTAAAATTTCCTTGGTGTCTTCAGAGGGGAGATCGACAGCGAGATGAGCGATTCAGCGAGATGAGAAATGTATCCTTCCTTTTGCGATGAGTTCTTCAAGTGATGTATGAGTTGAGAACCTTGAGTTTGCGAGGTGTATGACGGTCTATGTGGAGCCAGAGAGAAAGAGAGAGAGAGAGAGAGATCTTGAGCACTTGCTTCTTCCAAGTGTGGCTACCGTGTGTAAAATTACCTTTTCTTCTTAGATCTTTGAGTACAAAACTGAGAATCCGGTTCGAACTGACCATACCTTACCATACCTTACCATACCATACCTTACCATACCTTACCATACCTTACCATACCTTACCATACCTTACCATACCTTACCATACCATACCTTACCTTGAATGTTTCAATGGCTTATTAAGTACTGACCTACATCTATTGCTGATATGTGACGACAATCCATAACGTAGTCAAATTACACTTTAATGCGGGATTTTTACTGAACAGTTTACAAAACCACAATCATACAATATCTTCCTCAGGCATGTTTATGCAGGCTGATTCATTCCTCGATTAGGACACGAATTGTGACTCGTTTCTTGAGTTATTATAAATATTACATCGTTATTACAATTTGATAATTATCAGTCGTGTATCAAAGTCGCCTAGGGCTGGAGACTTCTCCATAAATTCTGTTCGCTTCCCATATGGCGTCTCGGCTATCTAATTCCTATCTTGAAAAATACTTCATCATTCGGCTGTAACCTCGTTTAATAAAAACGTATTACGTATTTAACACTTCATCGACAAAAAACAAGCGTTTTTCCGAAGTATTTTGATTAATTGGTGAAAGGAATATAATGTCTTTGGTCTGGAATGTTGGACTGGTTATTTATTCCATGTTATGTAGGTATATGTAATATATGTAACTTGTAGTATTTAATTTTGTCAATAATTCAGGTTTTAATGACACCCGTAACGGGCTTTCCTAATTAATATCTGAATGAAGAACGGCTTCCAGTTTTTGTGACAAAGTTAGCCTCATGAATTTAAAGAATTTTGAACACGAGAATGAGGTCGAGTGGAAACACTCATTATTCGTTCGTTAAGAAATTGTGCTCTATAAGGGGTTCTGCATTCAAAATCAAACTTTTTTTAAGGACAATACACAAGCACTACAGGAAAATCCTTAGGGCGCTCTAAGAGCGGTGTCTGTGCGAAAAAAGCCATTCACATTGGATTTGACTCGCTCGAGATTATATTCATTTGGAAAAACATTCTCAGGAAGTTTATTATTCCACATAAACACAGTTCTTCAGATGAAAGAGTTCTTAAATAGTGAAGTTCGAGGTGTACTGAGTTGAATCTCAACACGATGAGCAGACATAGTTCATCGCGTATTTCTGATATGTACCGCTCTTGTTAGAATCAAATGTGCCAAGTCACTTAAACACTTCCCGTGAAAGTATCTATAGAAGACAGACAAATCTCCAACCTTTTTTCGATGTTCCAGACTATCAAGGTTGCAAGTGATGTTCGCGTTTCCAATCACGGCTCTTTTCTGGATGGAATCCAGCTGCCTGATGTTTGGGTACGGAGTTCCATACATGAGAGCAATACTCCAAAAAATATCTGATCTGAGCTTTATAAAGCATCAAAAGTTGCTGAGTAGTGCACAGTTTTCTGGTTTGGAACAGTTTTCCAAACTTTTGAGAATCAGCCTTTGCAGTTCCAGCGATATGATTATGCAGAGACATATTGGTGTCCATTATAACCCCCAACAAACACGATTGTATCCGGTTCGGATAATTTTTTTTTTGATAAAACCGATGCCTGGGTTAATGTAGCATTGAATTGCACCTGGTTACTTTCACCTCAATTCGATGGGTGCGATGTATCTGTTGACAGTATAATTCAAAATAAATTCTATTTATACCGCCTGTAGACTTTTTCAGATTGAAATTGTCGCAATGTCTTATTTGAAGTAAGTATTCCCATTGAATCTATAAAATTGTTTCTGGATCAACTATAAAATCCAATAAGAAATATGAATCTTCATTTCCAAACCAACAAGAATATATAAAGTGTATCTCTCAGTGCAGCCACACTTTTCTACTTCCTGAAAATGTCAAAGTCGAAGCCGAAACGTCGAACAACGCAAAATTTTGAACGCGGCTCAACTCGAAATTAGATGTTCAAATTTTTAACTGCGGAAATCTATTCTATTTGTTTACTTATCTAGTGATGTTTCGAATACTTTATCCATCATCATTATCATACCGATGATCAATTTGATATTATCAGAGTCGATGATAATAATATCAAATTTATTTACATCAATAGACGAATCATAACTACAAATTATAATGTTTTGATTCAAATAGGTTGGAAAAAGAAAATGGATAGAGTCTTTCAAACATCACCAGATGTTTGATGTTTAATATGCAAAATTTTTAAATTCAAGTCAATGACAAATTTGATTGTTTTTCCAAAAAGCTAATTTATCAAATGCAGTAACTTTTTGTCCTTTCTACATTTGTATTTATTTGTAAATTTAATATTGTGATTATTTTATAGATCTAGAGAAGGTGGCAATTCTAAATAATAAAAAACTATTCCAAACATAAATTGTCCTTTCCAAAATAAAATATTTAAACAAAATTAGTTTTTACCATATTTTAAATATCTTCTCATCATACAGAATATATCAATGGAAAATTTATATTAATACCTCCAGTTCGACGCCTATTAATATTATCTTAAACGTAATACCAGAAAAAACATCGAGTGGTTCTTTTGACGGTATTTTCCCATTCTTTATCGGTGTTTTCGCGTTCTTCGTCGCATATCCCTATTTTAATGGCTCGTTAGTGGCGTCCTCAAGGTATATAGAGGGTAGACATATCTCAATGATTTTGTGGATGAATTGCAGTGCTATTTGTTTGAGACGACTATGTTGCTTTCTTTGACGTAGCGATATGTTTGCATTCTTGAAATTCTTTTACTCTCAGACAATACTGAACGAACTGTACATTGAATTGCCTGATGCCCACAAAAAATACCTTCAATATACATCAGACTCCGAAGTAAAACTATCAGAAAAAACAGGCCGGCTCGACACTAATGTTCTTCCTGCTCCCCGAATCAGCAACCTTCGAAATCCCTGTTCCAATTAATTACTGACAAAAACCGCCATCAATTATTTCCATTATCAGAGTCGGCCGATAGTTTGGGTTCACTCTACGAAAGCAAGGCGCTGTCAATTCAGTCCGACATCGCATCGGACGGGCTATCAATTTATTTTTCCTTTCAATAGCCGAAGAATCGGTGACAAGTGACAAGCGGCTTATCATGAGCCTTGACAGGGTTTGAGATAGTCGGATGAATGGTATTTCTACCGCATCGTCCAGGGAACAGGCAACTGGACAATACACGGATTTACTTGAGAAGGACGAACGGCTGTGAAGTGGTTGCCGGAATAACTTTATAGTCTAGTCATTATAGTAAGTTCACCTCGGAATTCGGGATACCCAGCTGTAAATCTGTAAATACTTGTATATTGACACCCTGAAAGTTGTCTCAAAACCTACATATGGTAGGGTGTACGCAACTATTAAATTTCAAGGTCAAAGGTCACA